>VZTY01024609.1:82280-92606 GCA_013400935.1 Turnix velox
GCAGTTGCTCCAGCCCTTTGACCACCTTCATGGCCCTCCTCTGGACCCGCTCCAATAGCTCGATATCCTTCTTAAAGGAAGAAGTTCTTTAGTATGAGGGAGGTGAGGCACTGGAACAGGTTGCCCAGAGAGGTGCTGGAAGCCCCATCCCTGGAAGCATTCAAGTCCAGGCTTCAGGAGGCTCTGAGCAACCTGATCTACTGGAAGATGTCTCTGCTCACTGCAGGGATCTGACTAAACGGCCTCTGAAGGTGCTTTCTAACCCAACGCATTCTATTATTCTATGATTCTAAGATATTCTGAGCACACCAAGCATTTTTCAGTCCACCTCAAACTATATTTTAGGGGTTTTTTTAAATGCAATTTTGCCTGAACTATTTTACATTCACAGTACAAGCTGGATACCTTTTCCATTTGTAGACACAATCAGAGATGAAGCTATTCCCATAATAAACCAGAAAGACAAACTGCAGCATGATTCACATTTCTGGTACAAAATTTGAGCAAACCTATTCATAGAATCTGGATTCCTATTTGTTCACTCCTCATCATCTTCACAATGAGAAGACACAGACTACTTGTCTGCACTGACAAGAAAGTTCTCCTGAAGAACACTAGTAAAACTAGCAATTGGTCTGCCACCTACACAACAACATCCATATTACTTCAATGTTTTTTAAAAGCTTAGGGAAAATGGTGCAAAACCTAAAATTAGTAATGACCCAGTATCTTTTCCATTTTTTTTTTTTACTGCTCAGCAAATGCACTAGCTTTGACAAAACCCAATTAGCAGACCAGTAAAAAAGTATGAAAAATGTTAAAAAAAGTAAAAACTTCTCTTAACAGTAAGTCCAAACAAACTTGAGTCTTGTTTTTCAGACACACAAGTAAGATTTCTGGCATACTGGATGACTCATGACTTTTTCTTTAGTTTGTGACAAAATCCCCTGGCTACTTGGAGCCCTGTTGTTTTTCCTAGTAGAGGACTTATCTTATTGGAACAAACGAGACATTCCTGTTCCCCTGCATCCAACAATGGACAGCAGTACCTCTTTCAGAAGGAATGTGACAATCTTGGTAATGTGGCACAAGTAATAGGACAGGGCAAAAGGAAACATCCTCATGTTGTGCCAGGGGAGGGTTTGACTGGAAACTGGGAGAAATTTTTACGCTGAAAGGATAATTAACCATTGGATCAGGCAGCCCAGGGAAGCAGCTGAATCACCATCCTTGGAGATATTTAAGAGATGGGCAGACATAGTGCTTAGAGATATGGCTGATGGTTTAGGAAAGGCTCTTGTCAGAGTTGGGTTGATGGTTGGACTCAATGATCTAAAAGGTCCCTTCCAACCTAAGCATTTCTATGAGCAATAAAATACTCATCGTTCTCACTTACTCTTCATACGCAGTAAAAAAAACTTTCATACAAGCACTGCATTTGGATCATCAAGACCTGTCAAATTCAGTTTTCCATTTCTCCTGTTTCATATCAAACCTGTCTGTCCTTCCAGCTTTCCTAACACATTGTAGCAGTGAATTCTACATTGCAAATTATGCATCTTATGAAAACAGACTTCCTTTTGATTAGTCTAAAACGTCACCTGGTAATTCTCATAGCTGAAGAAATCAGTAACACTGATGTCATATTCCTCAAAATATTAATCTTTCCACAATTCTTCCTACAGAAAAAACATTAATTTCATTCTTGATTTTTCAGGCAGGCAAGATCTGTAAATCACGTCAATGCTGAGCAGAAAACATACATTCAGTGACAATGATGAAGTACCAAAAAAATATTGATCTTTTTATGATTACAGAAGTTGTATGAAAGTCAAGACAGCTTTTTATATAAAGGCAAAAAATAATTAACTACTGCTGTCCATGAGTCCCTCAAGCCCTTTCCCTAACTCCACAAAAGCAACAGAATAGAAATAGACTAGGTCACCCCTTTCCCAGACAGTAGATCATCCCCAAACCTGTGGCACTGATGTTAATTTGAGGTTTTTACTACTACTCATGGCCTTGCAGTCCAATTTCCTACTAACATAATGCCAGCCTGGAGAAGGCTGAGGGGAAATCTTATCAATGCTTATAAATACCAAGCATGTCAGGAGGATGGGGCCAGTCTTTTTTCNAGCTTATAAATACCAAGCATGTCGGGAGGATGGGGCCAGTCTTTTTTCAGAGGTGCCCAGTGACAGGACAAGAGGTAATAGACACAAGCTTGAACACAGGAAGTTCCATCTAAACACGTGGAGGAACTTTTTCACTTTGAGAGCGTCAGATCATTGGAACAGGCTTTCCAGAGATGTGGTGGAGTCTCCTTCTCTGGAGACATTCAAAACCCATCCATGTGCAACCTGCTGTTAAGTGACCCTTACTCTGACAGGAGGTTGAAGTACATGATCTCCAGAGATCTCTCCCAAGCCCTATCATTCTGTGTTTCTGTGAAAATCGAAACAAAAGTAACTCCAAACCCTTGCTGGGTCTTCTTCCACTCAAGCCCCATGCTCTCTTTTCTAGTCTCTGTCATAAATGCTGCAGGGCCTCACTCCAGTGCTCCACACTCACCCAGTGCATCCTCAGTACACAGAGAAAGCAAATAAAGCAGCTGAGTCCCAGAGTCTGTATTATCACTTAGCAAAGATTTGCCCCAAAGAGTAAGAGACCAAGAAAGGCCTTGGATCACTTGGTTTCATGCCCAAAGGAAGGAGTATACAATGGGTTCTACATGATACCAGCCTGGGAAAAGACCCAGGTGCTTGCTGTGTTGCCTAATGGCCACTGCTGCAACCTTCCAAAATACATAGTATATAAAAGTAAATTTTTCAGATTAAATTTCCCCTCCAAGCAGATGGATCTCTAATAAAGTAATTCTGATGTTTGTAGAAGGTGTAACACCATCCTCATCAGCATAATGACATGATTACAGCATCAAAAGCAGATCCTCACACAATCACATTGCACTTAACAGTCTCTACACGAGCAAGCAATCGGACATGAAACAAACCCCAGCAAAGTCAAACTACTCAGATTAAAATTAAATGCCAGCAGAATGCAGCTTAAAACCTTCTTAGAGCTTCCTTCACACCCAGACTTCAAACTACAGACTACTAAAGAAGCGACTGCATATTCTTTAACAAGTAAATACTCCAATTTCAATTTTTTCATGTGTTTCTTTTCAGAGCACGCCTGGCTTTGTGCTCTCTTGCAGTGTAAAACGGTGTGAGTACATTAAAATCCTGCTAAGTGTGTACAGATGTATAGCTCCTATGCGAGCAGCGAGGGGAATGGTAACCATGGCACTGCTTCCAAGAATAGAATCATCATCTGTAACAGCACTCACGCTGTGGCAGTTGACAGAACGGTTATAAATATATCTATTAGCAGCCTGAGCTGAATCTTTAAACAGCTCTATAGGGACAGCAGCTGGCTAAAAATAGCCTGACAATATTGCATTTGAACGCATGTCCTCAGAAACACTTTGTCACACACACACACAATGAATTTCGATTGGCTTTTTTTTCCCCTGCATGAAGCTTGAAAACGAACATCTGTGGCACACGGGAGACAGACAGCATGACATTTTTTGACCTGCCTCCTCCCTATATCACTGCAAATAAAGGCACAACGGTAAAAATCTTGAGCAGGCTGCCATAAAACATGAAGTAATGCCTAGAATTCAAAGTACGCGAGGCACGGGCAGAATCAAAAATCCACTAAGAAGGAAAAAAGATAAAGAGCACGTGGCAATCAAGAGGAGACAAATCATCTGGCTCAGCTGCTGGAGCTCAGCTTACATTGTGAGACACTTCCATATAATTGAATGTTAGTAGCCATGAATGAAATTCAGTCGCCTTGAATTCAGACAGTCTCAAAAAGAGATTTCTTCCACTTGCTGCTTTTAGTATTCACACCATTTTAAGTCAAAATCTTTGTGACCACAGTAGGCAACAGAGAAGTAATAGCACGATAACCAGCTAGATCAGCTGATAAAAAATCAGCTGCTTTATTGTTATTATTCCTTTATTTTCAAGGAAATTTTCACATTTCTTTAAACTATCATATAAATGAAAATAGGGGCTGCAAATGCGGCCATTCAAAAAAATGAAACGCAGAAACGTGCTTGCAGAGTAACTTGTGTCAGATATGATAGAATATTTTAGGTGAGGAGGAACCTCTAGAGGTTGCTTGGTACAACCCTCTGCCCAAAGTACAGCTAATATGGGTTGTTCCAGGACTCCTCAAGTCAAATTCTGAACACATCTATGATGAAAGAGGTTCTCCAACATTCTCTGAGCAACCATTTTGTGTTTGAGTGGCTTCCCTGTGAACAGGAGTCTTAACTTGATTGCCATTTCTTATACCCCAGCTTGTGCCTATTGTGTACTATCTATGTGGTGCCCAGTAACAGGAAACAGGCACAAACTGAATGGAGAGGACCTGCAGGGGACCTGGAAGAAAGCTGGGGAGGGACTGTTTGCCAGGGCAGGGAGCAACAGGACAAGGGGCAATGGTTTTAAACTAGAGCAGGGCAAGTTTAGATAGGGCATTAGGAAGAAATTCTTCAGCATGAAGGTAGTGAGGCTCTGGCACAGGTTGCCCAGACAGGTGGTGGAGGCCCTACCCCTAGAGGTGTTCAAGGCCAGGCTTGATGAGGCTCTGAGCAACCTGATCTAGTAGTACAAGATGGCCCTGATCACTGCAGGAGGTTGGACAAGATGGGTTTTAAAGGTCCCTTCCAACTCAACACATTCTATGATTCTATGGTAAGCAGCAATAGGCACTAACTGAAACACAAGAGGTTTCCTCTGAACATCAAGAAACACTTTCTGCCTGTGAGGGAGGCTCAGATTACTCCAAGAAGCTGTAGAACCTCCATCCTCAACAGTATTAAGAAGTCATCTAGACACAGTCCTGGGCAACCAACTCAATGTGACCCTGCTTGAGCAGGGGAACTGAACTAGAGAATATCCAGCCATTCTGTGATACTTCTACTGAGCACTTTCCAGATAATTCTGTCTTCCTCTCATCATGTTGCTCCCTTGGCCATCTCCACTCAAGGCAGAAACCCAGTTCTCTCATACCTCTCCACATGCATTATAAACTTCAATGAGATAACCAGTATGGTGGTCCTCCACTGGACTCAATCAAGCACATCCACATCTGTGTTATACTGAGGAACCCAAAACTGGGCACTCCAGACCTGGTCTCACACATACTGAATACTTGTGAAGAAGAACCACTTCCCTTATCCTGCTGGTTACACTTTTTCTGGTACATCCCAGTTTGAAGTTGGCTATTACTGCAAGGACACACTGCCTACTCCTCTTTAATCTGCTGGCCACCATCTTCTTCTTTTCAAAGCAACTTTTGAGCCAGACAGCATTCAGCCTATACTGTTCCCCAGAGTAATACGGTTTAAACATTTAAAATTATTTAGAAGGGTGTATTAAGTTTCAGTAATAGGGTTTTCAAAGGTATTACCATAATTAAAAACAAGGAATTGAATTTAAATGAAGTATAAAGTGCACTGTACTGCATTCTTCAGCAGAAAAGGCAAGACCTTTGATGGATGCTTCCAAATGCAAGGGAAAACAAGACACTAAAAAATAAAAAGTATCTCATAAACCAAATGAAATACAGGTTTTTTAGAGTAGGTTTATATTACACTTTCCACCTTTCTTGAAGAATATTTAAGAATTAACTACATTTAAACAGAACAACTTCTATCACAGTTGCATCCATCTTAAAAGTCTCATTTTTGGTAAGAGAATGCAATCTAATGTATAAAATTTAAATACTGAAAATGTAAACTATACCATAGTATGACACTTTAATATTCAGGCAAGGAAATTAAACTTTTGGGATAACTAAAATTGCTGTTTTCATAAAGCAGATGGATCAACTTGATCACAGCAGTGAACTCAAGACTGCAAGGGGCAAAGAATTAACACTTCTACTCAGATCTGTCCACTTGAAATTACACATCAGTTCTTGCTTTAAAGCTGAAAAACTTCCAGTCTTTTTTTCTACATTTATCACACAAGAATTAGAATGTACAGCTTCTGAAAATGTATATAAACATTGACAGTACTACTTGGTATCTCTCCAGGATTTTTGCCTATTTGCCAAATGACATTACTGTCACTGAGGTTTTTACTCCAGTAGTCAAAGTGTGATGCTGAGGACCAAAGCAAAGTGATGTCAGCTCTGGTTAGATGCTTTTCTAAACAGAAAAATTCATGACAAAATAGGTCTTTAGAACAAGCAAAAGTTTGACAAGTAGCATTTTTTAATAAAAACTGATTCTTCCAAATTAAACAAAAATTTGATTAAACTTCCTGTCAAAATTAAGTCAATTTTTGTTCCACCTAACGTTAGTGTCTATTAAAAATTCCCTCTATTTCAAGGTTGGATAAAAGTTGCAGTTAAACTTATGCCACAAATTTAAACAGGATACTGTATTACTTTATGACTCCACTACAAATCTTTGGTCAAGTAGCACTTGATTCTGATCAGAATTACTCTTTTCCTCAACTAATTTGTTGTGTGCACTCCCTTACCAAAGTAGAATATTAAAAGTTATCTGAATTTATTATGATTTAAGCAGAAAGTCTGAAATTAACCATTGGCAAGTATACACTGGATGGCTCAATTGATGTAAATACGTCCTTGCTTGAATAAGACAGCAGTTCCTAAGCTCTAGCTGCTGCAGCTAAGAAAAGGTACAGCTAAAATTCAGCAGAGGAAAAAATAAGGAAAAAAACCCCACCACAATCTTGTTTGATACAACAACTTCAGAGAAAACTAACATTTATTCCAAGACTGAGGTGACTATATTTATGGTTGCCTTGATTAAATTTCAGTCACAGTGCCATCTGCTGACTATTTATACTCTTAGACGTTTTTAAGAGACAGGATGATTTAGGCTCATTCAACCACCTTGTGTCATCCATTACCCTACATTCCCCTCCTCCTCTTGGATTCAGTTTTGTTTCAGGGCACAGACAGAAATTAATCTCTATCAATGGGAATAGTTCAAAATTTCCAATTCTTACAAACTTAGAAGTGCCCCAGGAACATGGTGGACTTTAATTAAGTCATATGAATATTGCTATAAAATAGTAAGAGTTATTACAGATGGAAATCATCATGATCTCAAGAAGGAGATAAATGGAAAGGTAAGTTTTTTGTTTGCTCTTTCCTGGAATTTGGGCTCCAAATTTCAGCAATATAAGGACAAACACAACTGAACTTTGTTTTTCAAGTACTGTTGCTAAAATTGCCATAGCATGCACTTAAAAAGTGGTGGCAGATAAATCCCAGAATCATAGAATCTGTTGAGTTGGAAGGGACCTTTGAGGGGTATGTAGTCCAACCCTCCTGCAGCAAGCAGGGATATCTTGCACCAGACCAGGTTTCAAATAAAAATTCAAGTACAAAATTTATTGATCAGCTTACTGTGTTCACATATGAAAAATTCAAATAGGCTCCCCAGGTTCATAATTATTTTATCTCTTTTAACAATTTATAGAAGTTATGAGCCAAGTTCTAACACTTTGATGAAGACAGTAACATGAGAGAAAGATTTCTCATATTAGTGTTGATCTTTGTTTTTTTTACCCTTCCCCAAACTCATAACAGATATTCCCCATTTTATTCACCTTTCACCCTTTCCCACAACAAAGTAAGTGACAAGNATGAGCCAAGTTCTAACACTTTGATGAAGACAGTAACATGAAAGATTTCTCATATTAGTGTTGATCTTTGTTTTATTTACTCTTCCCCAAACTCATAACAGATATTCCCCATTTTATTCACCTTTCACCCTTTCCCACAACAAAGTAAGTGACAAGACTATAAGATACTTCATACCTATAAAAAAGGACCATCAAGGGAAATACTGTGTTATATTTGATAATATTTTTCCTCAGTACAAACATGGTGTAGGAATAATACCTGAAGGGAAGTTGACAAGTTCTATTCACTCAGAAACTATTCTTCTCCTCTAAACTTCTTTAGTTAGACCCCACCTGGAGTATTGCATCCAGCTCTAGAGACCTCAGCACAAGAACATGAACCTGTTGGAAAGGGTCTAGAGGAAGCCACAAGGATGATCCAAGTGTTGGAGCACCTCTGCTACAAACAGACAGAGAGAGCTGTGGTTATTCAGCTTGGAGAATACAAGGCTCTGGGTAGATCTCATAGAGGCCCACCACTACCTGAAGGGGCTACAGGAAAGCTGGGGAGGGAGTGTTTGCCAGGGCATGGAGTGATAGGACAAGGGGCAATGGTTTGAAACTAGAGCAGGGCAGGTTTAGATGAGATGCAAGGGAGAAGTTCCTCCCCATGAGGGTGGTGAGACTCTGGAATAGGCTGTCCAGAGAGGTGGTAGAGATATTCAAAGCCAGGCTTGATGAGAAACCTGATCTAGTGCAAGATGTCCCTGCTCACTGCAGGGGGGTTGGACTAGATGAGTTTAAAAGGTCTCCTCCAACTGAACAAGTTCTATGATTCTATGAAACAATTACATTTTTAAAAAGGTAGATAATGAACAAAAATTATAAGTAGATTTCTGTATCTCCTTCCTTCTTGAATAAAAAGATGGCAAGTAATACTACTATTCTTTCAGGTTTTCAATAGGAAAAACTACATCTCAACTTCATCTGAAACAAACTGTGCACCCAATGAGGTAGAAAATGAACTTCTCACTGAACGAGGCCCTGCTGGACTTGCCACTCACAAACCAAGAAGACTTGCTGTGTAAAATCTTTGTGACTGCAGTGGTGGCTGCAGTGATCACAATATTGTGGAGTTTGGGATCCTGCAGAGCAAACTGAAGATTGACACAAAGATAAAGGTTACAGATTTTAGAAGAACAAACTCCAGCCTAGAGCATGGCTGGAAAGATTCCATAGGAAGCTTCCATGGAGAACAAAGGAGCTGGTAAGTTCCTAGAGTTTCTCAAGAATGCTCTCCTAGAAGCAGAAAACAGGTTCATCTCCTTTGAAGGTAAGGGAAGCAGATGGAGCAAGAGATCCTCTTGGCACAACTGTGAGCTCCTGAGTCTGCTAAGCACCAGAAGAGGAACATATCAGAGGTAGAAAAGCAGATGAATACACCTTGAGAACTACAAATGCATTCCCAGGGCAGAAAGAGAATCATAGAATAGTTTGGGTTCGAAGGGACCTTAAAGATCATCGAGTTCCAACCCCCCTGCCATAGGCAGGGACACCTCCCACTAGATCAGGCTGCTCAGTGCCTTGTCCAGCCTCGTCTTGAACACCTCCAGAGAGGGGATGTCCACAACCTCTCTGGGTAACCTGTTCCTGTGTTTCACTACCCTCACTGTAAAGAATTTCTTTCTTACGTCGAGTCTAAATCTACCCCCTTTCAATTTACATCCGTTGTTTCTTGTCCTCCCATCCGATATCATATTAAAAAGTCTTTCCCCTGCCTTTCTGTAGGACCCCCTCAGGTACTGATAAGTTACCCTGAGCCTTCTCTTCTCCAGGCTGAAGCCATTAGAAAAGCAAAAACTCAGCCTGTACTGAAATCAGCCAGAGTTAAAATATTTAACACAAAATCCCGAGGTAAAAACTCAGTCACCAGAACTCTCACAGCGTCAGAATTCATACTTCTCAGGACTTCTCTGGAGAAAGTAAGAAACTTCTACACATACAGAGCCACAGAAACAAACCTGTCCCCAGATTCATATTAAACAAATAATGGTGGTCATTTTTTTCATTCCACTGTCAAGTTCCAAAGAGAAAGCAGGAACACTGGAAGACCTATGTTAGGCAGACAATCGAAACAGATTTTTGAAAGCAAACACATTCAAATGCTTGACTTCAGCTTTCACCTAAATAAGCATCTACAAAAGCAGCACATTTTCAAGCATGTGTTAAAACAGAGACAGCAGCAGCCAACTTTCCATTTTAAATGAACAAATTTGTAAGCTTGTTTAAAGCGAAGCAAATTAAGAACTGACAAAAACGACAGCTGAAATTAGTAGAACAGTCAGGTGGGTTTTTTTCTAAACATACACCAAGTAAGACTGAAATATCTTCAGTTTCATTTATAAATCAAGTTATATTTCTCCTTTTAAAAATGTACCTACTTGTATGCAATCTTAAATGGCATTAATCTGTTGAAGGTTCTTGTTCACAATGTTGAATTAATTAATTTTATACTACAGTTTTCAAGTTATATAGTTTAGAACCTCAGCCATAGATTAGAACAATACAAGTCCTGAGTACTGAATAAATTGAGATATTTCAGTTCTCTTTTTTATAATGGAGTCTGTGAAAAATCACTGAATCA
>VZTY01024609.1:93074-200257 GCA_013400935.1 Turnix velox
ATTCCAGTCCCTCTTAGTCACATCTGTCTGAGTCTGCCTCAATCCCTCCCAGTTTCTCACAGTCCATTCCAGTCCCACTCTAGCCTGGCCTTGAATGTCTCCAGAGCCTCCACGACCTCTCTAATGTCAAAAGTTTTATTCATTTATCTTCCTCGTGTTTAGATGGAACTTCTTTACCTCTTGTCCTGTCACTGAGCACCACCGAAAAAAGAATGGTGCCATCCTCCTGACCCATCTTTTAAGATTTGTAAGCATTGATAAGATCCTTCCTCAGCCACGTCTTTTACAAACACAAGTCCCTCAGCCTTTCCTCATAACAGTGATGCTCTAGTTAGAACATCATCTTCATGGAAATTTCCTGTCATGAATGACCCACCATAAATTCAAACATACAGACATGGAAGTATGAGAGAATTAATGTTTAAAAGGTAGGAACTAAATGATCAGAATTAAGTACACCTTCTTTCAAAGGAGGAATACAGTGTATGGGGTGTGTGGGGAAGAGAGAAGGGTAATAAGAAATAAGCCAAGACGTTAGACAAACTGTGAAACTGTGTTGAGAAGAAACTCTGTGAGACACTCCTGTACCAACCCTTCCCATTTGTATAGGTTAGTCCCAGGCTAACACTTCAGCAGGGCTGACAAAATCTTCACCAAGTGTTTCAGTGTTCTGCAGACTTTAACCATCTGAGGACCAAGGACCAACTGTTCCTCATTTTACAGCATCCTGAGTTTTTCATCTCAACTTCCTAAAAAAATAGTTTTTCCTGCCTCAGAGCAAGTTCACAAAAGGAATTTTCCATTCTTCTCCCAATCCTCTGGCCTGAAGGTTTCCCTCTCCATAAGCAGTTTTCACTGGTATGAATTTCTGATAGTCCACAAGGAAAGCACACTGAGTAGCTTCCTCTCTTTCCTGAAACAGGCAGAAAGATTTTCTAACTCTTTGAAGAAAATAAAATGCTTACTGAAAAGATTTCAGTAACTTTTTATTTTTCCTATCTTTTCTTTTGGAGGGATAACAATCTGGCAGATTATATTCACTACATCAGGTACTTTCTAACATTGTTAAACAAACCAGGAAAAAAGCTTTTAATAAAGAAAATACTTAGTGCTAAAGTGTTTGAAGAATTTAAAGAAGTTACCGCACCTAAAACCTCTTCTTTTAAAAAAGAGCATAAAGGGCTGAAGAACTTCTAATAACAAATGTATGTTCTCAATCAAGTAACATCAAATATATAAGAAAAACTGAATTTTCAACCATATAAAGACTAAAACAAATACACCATTGAGATTTTCAAATAGGGAGATATTTTAGCTGAGCCCAGAAAGGAAGCCAAAATTAAGATGGAAAACAAAAATGCACTACCACCTCAATTACAGACTGACTTCTATTCCCAACTGGTATTTGTACATATTCATAGATATCCTTAAAAAGCCTGATGTTCATCCACCATGACTTACTTTCTGAGTAAGGAGACAAGCCTGAAAGCTGAACAAATGAGGAAAAGAGAAGTCAAGCTAAATCATACACTGAATTTCACACATTAGGCTGGTAACAAAGTACTCAACAGATGGTAAAGCTCCTGAAAAAGAAAGCCAGGTTTTTGCACATGGCAAAGCACTTCAGTGGGTAGAAAATACTAGGAGATGAGAGAAAAAGAAAGAAAAGGCAGAAAAGCTTCAACCAGCTTCATTATAAAAATAATACCCTACCCCATACAGGCAATTACAACTACAACTACAATGCTCTAGTGCTATGAATGAGAAATATACTAAGAGGAAGTATAAGTATGTGTGTCTGAAATTACACACAGAATCATGTAGAAGTGGAAGAAGATGCTTTCACATTGATGAATTCCTCTTCCACAAGTTTCTTGTGCTGAGAGAAACATTCCAGCTATCAGAACTGAGCTGGGCCATTTCTTCTGTCACTGGCCAGTAGCAATTGCAACAGCATTTCCCTCATGTCTCACTGTTCCAGGGCAGATTCAACACACACACACCTAGGGAAGCCTCATGAGATAGCTCCAATAGGATGCAGGCTGCAACTGCACAGCATGTCTTATTTTGCACAGTAATATCATCACCTTTTCAAGGCAGATCCTCTGGCTACACATAATGCTTAAAGAGAGAATGTCCACATAGTGATGGGTCATGCTTTTAAATACATGCTTTTGGCCCCTTCCTACAAAAATAAGACACTGAGTAAGTCCACAGAAGGACAATTAAGCTGGTGAGAGGTCTGGAGAACAAGCCCTACAAAACACAGCTGAGGGAACTGAAGGTGTTCAGCCTGGAGAAAGGAGACTGAGGAAGACCTTATTGCTCTCTACAAGTATCTGAAAGGAGTGTAGAGAGGTGGAGGTTGTTCTTCATTGCTCTCATTTCCCTAATTTCCTTCCCTTTTCCCTTCTCTTCACGATCTACATTTGTGTGTGATTTAATTTACTTATAAGACAAAAGACTTTCTTAATTTCAATCAAACATTAACTAATCTAATAAATTTAGCTGATGTTTTCAGAGGTATTCATTATCAGCAGTCCCTGAAGTAAGCAGGGACATCCTGCACTAGATCAAGTTGCTCAGTGCCTCATCAAGGCTGGCCTTGAATGGATGCAGGGATGGGACATCCCCAGCCTCTCTGGGCAGCCTGTTCCAGTGCCTCACCAGACTCATACAGAATAACTTGCCAGAAGTCAAAGAATCATGGTCTACTCAAATTTGGGTCTGCTTTTTCCTTTTCTCAACTGACTCCATGCAGAGATTGTAGCAATGCAATTATTATTACTTTCATTAATTTTTCAGTTAAAAATCTAACTATCACCTATTCCATTACCTCTAGACTGGGAGATCATAACTCACACCTGGATACCAAGTTAAGTGAACAGTTACAATTCAATCAACCCACTCCTTTTGTGGTAGAAGAATCATCTGGGTGATGATACATACTATAGCTGCATGACAATCCCTGCACAAAGGAGAGCCACAAGGTTATTCTCCAAATTGTAACATTAAGAACAAAGTTCCTTAGAATTTGTAAAAGTTTAAAATTTTACATAGATACAGCTGGAATAACAAAACCAGCCCCTTTTGGGAAATCATCACCAAGCTGCATAATAGCGCTGGAAAGGGAGTGTTCTCCCTCCTCCTGAATTTGACATCTCTGTCATGGGTTCAAAATGAAAGTTTAAAAATAATTGGTCTCACACGAGCTCACTTAAAATAGGTAGAGAGAAGATATCTAGGACAGGAGGCCCTTTACTTGCTTCAAAACCTGGTGATGGACAAGTTAAGGCTAATGGTAAATTGACCTCATGAACGACATGGGTACAGCACCATTAAACTAACTGCTATAAAGATGTGGAAGTTGTCCACCACCAAAATATTCTAATTGGACTGGATTTTAATAAGATTAATAACTCCTAATAAGAGGTCTTTCAAAAATGCATGTTTCAGCTTAGAATTCTTGGCTTCATAATGGAACCACTGAGGTAAATTTAATAGGATCAGACTAGATGGATCATCCATAGCTATATTTTTTTCACCAAGGCTACAAGAATAGAGTCATAGCATCTAAAACCATTCCATATTTTGATAATTCAGCTCATCTGCTCTCCATTTGTAGCTGCTTCTTCCCTATTCTCAACCAGAGCAGAATTAATCAGATAAACTCAGGGAAAGGGTCTGGACTGACCACAACACTGTGCTGACCAGGTAGGAAGCAGTAAAATTAAATAGGATGCAACAGAATTGAAAAAAAAAAAAAAGAGAGTTATTCATTGGGGAAACAAGGTCCAGCCAAGGGGTGAAATCTGAAAATGGCTTTTGTAAATGTACCAAGATGTTGAGCAGAGAAAATCTCTACACTGAATTTCTCTAGCAGTGAAGAATGTGGGGATTTAGACTTTTTGGTTGAGGGGGCTCTTAAGAAACAGTGAAGCAGCACCTGCACCTCTTCTAAAATTACAGACTAAGAGCTGGGGCTGGTCAGCCTGGAGAAGAGAAGGCTCTAGGAGACCTCATAGCAGCCTGCCAGTACCTGAAGTGACTACAAGAAAGCTGAGGAGAGACTGTTTGCCAGGCCATGGAAAGAAAGGATGAGGGGCAATGGTTTTAAACTAGAGCAGGGCAGGTTTAGATTGGACATTAGGAAGAAGTTCTTCCCCATGAGAGTGGTGAGACACTAGAAGAAGTAGTCCAGAGAGCTGGTGGAGGACCCATTCCTGCCTTCATAAGGCTCTGAGCAACCTGATCTAGTCTAAGCTACCGCTGATGATTGCAGGGGGATTGTACTAGATGGCCTTTGAAGGTCTCTTATAATTCTATGATTCTAACCCTAGTCAAGATCAGTGTTTATATCAAAAATACTCTCAACTGTCCATCTTGTACCATCTTGGGAAGTCATTTACTTATTGCTCTGGACTATTAGCTATGTAAGTATTTTAAGTGTTTCTCCTCACATTTCTATCCCTCTTGCTCAGATCTATTTCAGCTAAATCAATAAGGTGTTTTAAGAGACTTGGGTTTAGAATTAGCTAGTCATGATGAGTTCTCCACTTCTGCAAACATCATTGCAGAGAATGATATATGATGTTCACTGTACTTAATGGCTACAGGCAGTTGATGCACATCCAAATCACTTAACAGTAATATTTACACTAATACATCATCAAACTACAGATGTCTAAGTCAAGGGGCACAGAAAATATTCTAGGCTCAAACAACACACAGCAGTGCAAAGAATTAATTTTTCCATAGCAAGAGACATAGTTCTCTCCTCTACATCGTCTGCCACCAGAGAACAAGATCTTTATTCTATTTAAACACAGTAACACTAGAAATTTAATTTACTCCAAGGCTACACCTACAGAAAACCATGTCTAAATGAATCACAGAGAAAAATCTGAGAAATTACACTCTATTTGATCAGCAGCTCCAAATTCTTGCACTTTACTCTCTTCATGTATTTGTTTCATCAACAGTTTTTCCTCCCTGACATCGTTGGTCACAGCAACATATGGTAGGAAGGGCAGTTTAATGACAATGCATAGAAATCACTTTCTAAAAATGGACAGTAAAATGAGTTATTTCATGCAACACTATGAAAAACAGTAATTACTTAAGTATTCTATTTTTTTCCTCTTATACTAGGATTTTCCTCTCCCTTACATTCAGAAATTTCTCATTTCTAGGAAACTTATGGCATTAAGGCAAGGCTTAATGAGGCTCTGAGCAACCTGATCTAGTGCAAGATGTCCCAGCTCAATGCAGGTTGGATTAGAGGTCCTCTGAAGGTCCCTTGGAGCTCAATGCATCAGAGCCTCAAAGATGATTAAGGGATTGAAGCATCTCCCCTATGAGGAAAGATGAGGGAGCTGGGTCTCTTTAGCCTGGAGGAGACCAAGGGGTGACCTCATTCATGTTTATAACAATGTAAAGGGTGAGTGTCAAGAGGATGGAGCCAGGTTCTTCTCAGTGACATCCAATGGTAGGACAAAGGCCAGTGGGTGCAAGCTGGAACATAGGAGGTTCCACATAAGTATGAGAAAAAACTTTTTCATGATGAGGGTGTCAGAACAGTGAAATAAACTACCCAGAGAGAGCGTGGGGTCACCTTCTCTAGGGACATTCAAAACCCACTTGGATACATTCCTGTGTGACCTGACCTAGGTGCTTCTGGAATATGCAGGACAAGCAATATTTAAACAAAAACATAACATGAGGCTGAAAACCACTTCAGCAGCAGATTTCTAGGTTATATTTTGAATTTCTCCAGTTTAAATTATAAGAACTAAAAACTTTTAGTGACTGGAAGAAAATGCTCCAAGGAGAGGAAAAAAAATCTAAATTATCATTTCACTTACATATCTTCTTCCATATGGTCAGAGAGACTGTTCAGATTTGGCTCTAGACAAAAAGTGTGAAGAAAAACTGCTGACAGCAGCAGCTACACAAATGAACACAAGAAAGACAAAGATGCTATTTGCTACCAGTAGCTATTAATGAACCCAAAGCTGAAACAGGTGGGTTTGGGTGTGAAGACGCCATTCCAGCACAGAATCAAAAGCAGTACTACATTTTTGGTGCAACTGTTCCAGTTACCATAATTTGCAAAGCATATCTTCTCCTCTCTCACAAACTTTTCCTCCTAAGAAAGCATTTTTATCCTAAATGACCATTTACAAGCTCATTTGGTTATGCATAACAAACCATAACAACATTTGGAGATAGAACATTTGTTCTTGTTTCAGGGGAAATAACACAACATCACTAATCGAGATCCACATCAAAGAAAATACAATTTATGTTTAAAACTGTAGAATGGTTTCAGTTGGAAGGGACCTCAAAGATCATCTAGTTCCTGCCATGAGTAGGGACACCATCCACTAGACCAGGTTGCTCAAAGCCCCGTGCAGCCTGGCCTTGAACACCTTCAGGGATGGGGCACCCACAGCTTCTCTGGGCAACCTCCAGTACCTCACCATCCTCACAGTAAAAAAATACTTCCTAATATCCAATGTAAATGTCCCCTCTTTCAGTTTCATACCATTCCCTTTCATCCTATTGCTATGCACCCTGGCAGAAAGTCTTTCTGAATCATAGAATCATAGAATAGTTCAGGTTGGAAGGGACCTTAAAGATCATCAAGTTCTAACCCCCCTGCCATCGGCAGGGACACCTCCCACTAGATCAGGCGCCCCAGTGCCTTGTCCAGCCTGGTCTTGAACACCTCCAGAGACGGGGCATCCACAACCTCTCTGGGCAACCTGTTCCAGTGTTTCACCACCCTCACTGTAAAGAATTTCTTTCTTATGTCAAGTCTAAGTCTACCCCCTTCCAATTTACATCCATTGTTTCTGGTCCTCCCATCCAATATCATATTAAAAAGTCCTTCCCTTGCCTTTCTGTAGGACCACCTCAGGTATTGGTAAGTTACTATAAGGTGGCCCCTGAGCCTTCTCTTCTCCAGGCTGAACAACCCCAACTCCTTCAGCCTGTCCTCATAGGGCAGTTGCTCCAGCCCTTTGACCATCTTCGTGGCCCTCCTCTGGACCCTCTCCAATAGCTCCCTGTAGGGTTCCTTCAGGCACAATGCTGCATGCAAACCTGTACTTCTGATTAAATCACTCAGTAGTTAGAAAAACTATTTCCTCCAGTGCTATAACAAAATAGTCTCCCTTATTGCGGGAGAACACTAGAAGCAAATAGATACAAAAATTCAAGATGATGAGTAGTATTTATTTGGTATGTGATTTACCAACCGTGTTATCTTCTAGGCTATAAATAACCAAGCAGCAATGATGCTAAGGGTGAAGAGATCTTGGATAGACTTATAAATTAAAAAGTAAGAGGTAATAAATTAAAATCTACAAGGTGATAAGAGAGGAAATAGAGAAAGAAAAGAGTAAATTGAACAGTAGATAGAAGGCAAGCTGGAGAAGAACAGCTGGAAGGAAGGACTTTAGTATTGCTAAGTCACCTAGGGAACTGCACAAGTGGTAGAACAAAAATTGTACAAGCTAGTTCTTAGAATATTGATTGCATTATGGTATATGTAAAATAATTAAGATTTGGATACCTAGCTAAAAATTAAAAACATCCATGAATTTTACTTAACTTACATGGAATAACTCACAAATAGACACTTAAGGACAACTTTGTTGTTACTTAGTTATTACTAAGAAGCAACAGCCTTTTGAAACAAATGTAACAAAAGTAGCTTCAAAATTAAACAAGATACAATGATTCCATCTACTCCTCACCTTCAGAATTTTGCTTTACAAAAAAGAAAATCCCAAATCCATAAAATTACTTGATATACAATTTCAGCTTTTCTCCAACTGTGTGATGGAAGACATACATTGCTCTGTAGCTCTAATCTGACATTGTGTGACATTTTATTTCCATGTATAGATCAAAATCTTTTAATAAAATTGTCTCTGATACTGTTCAGTAAATGGCATTACAAGTAGCATCAGGAACAACATTCTTAAACAGAATCATAGATTCACCTTGGTTAGAAGGGACCTTTCAGATCATTGAATCCAACCAGCAACCCAAATCTGATAAGAACAATCACCAAACCACATCTCTAAGCTCTGTGTCTGCCCATCTCCCAAATACCTTCACGGATAGACAATGCACTGAGCAGCCTGATCTAGTGGGACATGCCTCTGCCTGTGGCAGGGGGGCTGGAACTTGATGATCTTTAGGGTGACTTCCAACCCGAACAATTCTATGATTCTATAGTGCCTCAACCACATCCCTGGGCAGCCTCTTCCAATGCATAATAACCCTTTCACTGTGGAAATTTCTCCTAATATGCAGTCTAAACCTTCCCTGGCACAACCTGAGGCTGTTTCCTCTTGTTCCATTGCCTGTTCTTTGGGAGAAGACACCGACCTCCATCTCTCCATACCCTCCTTTCAGGCACTTGTAGAGAGTTATCAAGTCTCTCCTCAGTCTCCTTTTCTCTGGTACGAACAACTCCAGCTCCTGACTTCCAGACTTTTCAAACTTTTTTCTAATTCATCCTCAAGAGATCTAAAACACTTCATTTTCCATGTGTAACTTTTCATCTTCCCCCATCAGCTCAGATTCAACAGGTTTCACTGGTTCATTAGCAAGTGCTGCAACTGATGATAAGATCATATATCTCCACTACATAGGGTACCTTGAATGCTCCCACAGGTCAGTGCTTAAAATAATCACTTCTTTTTGTAAAAACATCTCAAGTTCCTTCTTCTGTTCCAGGAGTACTTGAATAAGAAAGAAATCATCCTACTAGAAATGTATCACTAGTCCCACAGCTGCACCGGTCACAGTTGACTTGGAAAGACTCCCTACATTTGATGCCACACTCACATAGTTTGAAATATCATCTTGATTATGGCTTTCAAAAGCACATCAAAAGCCTCACTGGAACAAGGCACTGGAGAACCTTTTAGCTTACAACAGAACACAAGTCTCCCTCACATTTCCAAGTTGGTCATTCAAGAAGAACCCTTGTGCAGAAGAGTAAGATCTCCTATATGTGGGGGGAAAAGAGATTTTTTTTTTAAACCTTACCTACAGCTTTTTTCATAAACTTAATTCCCCTCACTTTGTCCAGAACCTGATTTGACTGAACAGCAGTATGAACAAAATAGACACTGCTGAAATGAAGGATTTATTAGCTACAACATAGCATGACACCCAACATGCCACAGGGCTTCCAATTCAGATCTGGATGATGTACTCTTAATTTTAGGAGCACCAACAATGAATCAAAATCCACCTGCAGACGAGATGAAAAAACACTTTAAATTGTCCATTGAGAGCAAATCCAAACTGGAAGCAGGGGAGCTGAGCAATGACAAAAGGTAATTCATTGGTGTGAATTAAGTCTAACAAGTAGGGAGAGTCTTCAGAGGGCTGATGAACCACACTCTTAACTCAGCACTGAAAAGCTCTTTGCTTGGCAGAAGCGATCATGAGGACTGGTTGCCAGAAGATTAAGACTAAGAGTAGTAAAAATGTTCAAATAAATAAAGCATGTGAAATAAAGAATGACCTTGGGTTTAAACCCCATCTCTGGCCTATCTTGTTTGTCCTCACAAAGGAGTAAAACTAAACATGCAAGAACTCACAGCAGCAAAACTGAAGTGTTCCAGATCATCCTAAATCCAGTGGAATCCTGAATTTAAGACACTGACCATGTGGCACAGAACAGTTTGCATTCTGAAAGCTCTACTCTACAGATGATCCCCATCCTCTGGAAAAGCTGTTGTGAGGAAGCGTATCATCAAACACAAACAGAGCACTAAGACAAACATCTCTATTCCTAATTGTCCTTATAGAGCCAAGTAGACTTTCACCACTCTATTATAAATGTTTGCTACAATCCCTCCAAGTCTTAACCTCTCAGAAGTGCATCTTTTATTTTTCTCTATAACATTAACCCAGACACCTTCTCCACTTAACTCCTCACCTCCAATACAGCTGATGCCCTCCTACATAAGCCTGTGTCCAGCTCTGGTGACCTCTGCATAAGAAGGACATGGACCTGCTGGAAAGGGTCCAGAAGAGGGGTAGAAGGATGATCAGGGGGCTGGAGAACCTCTGCTACAAGCACAGACTGAGAGAGCTGGGGCTATTCAGCCTGGAGAAGAGAAGGCTCCAGGGATACCTCATAGCAGCCTACCAGTACCTAAAGGGGCTACAGAAAAGCTGGGGAGGGAATGTTTGCTAGGGTACGGAGCAATAGGATGAGGGTCAATGGTTTTAAACTGGAGAAGGGCAGGTTTAGACCAGGTATTAGGAAGAGGCTCTTCACCATGAGGGTGGTGAGACACTGGCACAGGTCATCCAGAGAGTTAGTAGTGTCTCCATCCATGGCGACATTCAATGCCAGGTTTGATGAGGCTCTGAGTGACCTGATCACTGTAAGATGTTCCAGGGAAGTTGGACTAGATGGCCTTTAAAGGTCCTTTCCAACTCAATACACTCTCTTATGCTGTTCTATGATTTTAAGCACACTTCAATATTAAGATTTTCTGCTTTCTTCTATGATGTCATTATAGAAGTATCCACCTACTTGTGATCTACTTGTTGAGAGCACCTCTTCAGTATTACCATGATAAATAAAGTCATTTTCAAAAATACTTTCAAAGTACTCCCATTCTTAAATGGGTTCATCTATTGTTACCTTCTGGATTACAACTCCTCAATAGGAACTCCTTCCCTTTGAAATATTTCCAATGGGACAGAACTGGATTTCTCTTAACACAGGTTACAAATATAAATGTTGTCTTCTGCTGATGCTTACTGACTACATTAATGACTCAAATACAGTCTGATGAAAAACTACCAGAAATTCTGTGCCTCAAGAGATTTTGACACGTCCTAACCATAGCAACAGGATTTTATTGTAGTTGAGTAACAAGGCCAATGATGGCCATGGATTGCTCCTCAGGGAAAGGAGCTCTCACAACTGCAGTCTATTACTGTTCACACAGGCTCTGTTTATTGTCTTTGTGTCAACTTTAATTTTCCTTTGTTGATCTTTAGACGCAAAAGAAATATAGATGAAGTGTGGCTTGTACAGTAGATACTGCAAGAGACACTTGTTGGGTACAAGTAGACCATCATCTCATGTTTATCCAAGTAATACAGAAAAAAGTTTGGAGAAAAAAGTATTTTTCATAAGCAGATAGTGAATCTATCTGGAATTTTTTCCACAAATATAAGATTTTCACTGCTTCTTTCATGTCAAATAAAATGGCAAAATTAGGAAATACTTTAATGTGTAAAATCCAAGTTGAAGTGAAATTGCAGCTACTACAGTGATAATGCTGAATGTAAAAATACCAGATGAGATGAATGAATCGAATTTATTCAAACCCAGAGGGAGATCAGCAGATTTATTTTTCCCAGGGCTCTGGAGAATAACATTAATAAAATATTTTCTTCGTATTCTGAAGTACAATTGTCTCCAGGGAACAACAGAGCATTTGTTTCTTGATGGAACAATTCACAGAAGAGGAAGAGGACTCCTGAGCAGAAATTGTGCTGAAGACTGAACTATTTATAAAAACCCCAAAACACTTTAAGGAACAATGCCAAACTGGACAGGGAAAGAAATTTAAGACCTTTGATACCCAGACTCATCAAAAACTTCAGCCTTTCATCCAGATCATAATGAAATTTTGCCAGACACATACCAATGACCAAGAATCCAGCCCCCTCTCATTACTGCAGAAAAACTCTACTGTTATTGTCCTCATTTTCTCAAGGGAAAGGGAAAAACTAGGACTGAAAGGCAGCAAAAAAATGCTGCTGACCTGGCAAAGGTCAATTTGGCTCATGGCTCCAGCCTGATCTGACTCCAGGAAATGCAGTAGGCTTACTGAAACTTATCTCAATAATGTCAATTAATTATAAAAAATTATAATAAAAAATATTTAAACTTGGAACAGATTCGAGACTTTTAGCTAAAAGGAGCTTGAGCTTCAGGTATCAACAATGGAAAGTTTATCTCAATTAACAGCATATTTTTATACTAGAAGAGCAGAGCCTGAGAACTGCATGGAAAAAATCCAATTAAGCCCTGCATCTCATTTTAATACACTGCAAACCAAATCAGAAAAGAGATACTAAAAGAGGTGTAATAAATAAGATTAGCTTTACATTCCATGTTTTAATATTTCCTACCATCTACTGATATTGCAAGAACAAAGGAGCTCCATGAAATGACTTAAATCTCTCCAGTTTCTGCAGTTGCATCTCTAGAATTAGAGCTTCTGTTCAGTATGCACAGGGAAATTATCCTGAATATACAAGTTGCAAAACAAATAAGTCAGTTGAGGCCTTTATGAATTATAAACCAGCCCTCAGTCTGACACACAGATGGTCAATAATCTATGTCTGGTTTTAACAGCTCTAACCAAGATTTAAAAAAAAAAAAAAAAGAAAAACACAATATGTTTTCAAAGTTTTCTCCACCCAAATAATTCTTGTTTGTTTTCTTTGTCCAGTTAAGATCACGTAGCTTTTCTTAATCCCAGAAGATTTATTGCAAAGAAAACATGGTGATTATGTGGAACACAGATAACTTGATGAATAATTCTCCTTTTCATCTTGTGATAAACAGGAACTACCAATGAATTACCATTATGTGATGGTAATCACTGTGAATTTAAGGACTGAACTTCTATGGATTAAAGTTACATCTAAGTCTCAAGTCACAGAACACAGAATGCTTTAGGTCAGAAGGGATTTCAAAAATCATCTGGTTACACACCTCCTGCTACAGGCAGGAATACCCCACAAGACCAGGTTGTTCAGAGCCTTATCCAGCCTCGCCTTACCCTAAAAAACAACAGATTCAGCCTTAAAACAGACTATTTCATATACCACTGTAACCCCAGCAATGCAGCACTTACAGGGGGTGACTCACTCTGCCATCCAGATGCACTCTTGAATGACTGAGGTTTCAGACAATGCTCATCACAACTACTTTGTAGTGAAGTGCAGAAGATAGTAGATTCAAACACTGTGATAATATATCCAGCTTGAAGGTATAAGTAAGCTTTATGATGCACTCATAAAACAATCTGCATAGGGAATTCATGAAACAGTAGTTTCCAGCAGCCAGTGACTGGCTTAGAAGAAGACAGCCCAGAGCAGAACTGAAAATGCAGACTGCAGAGAAGTTCGACTGCAATACCAGCTGTAGCCACGACTGAAGCCCAAAAAGTATACAGTAAACAAGTGGAGAGTATTATATTTTATAATACTTATAAATATCTGAACAAAGATGTTTCAGAATCAGCAACAAGCATTAATTTACATTCATTTTCAATGGCAAAAATTCACCTTTATTTGAAGGCAAGCTCAGGATTGAAAAGCAACAACTACTCCTCAATATTCACTAAATCATGAATAAATCACATCAGAATATTTTCACTACACATATAAACTGTTTAAGATCAATCTTGTTCCTTAACTTAAAAACTCCCTCTTGCAGTCCTGCAAAACCACTTTAATTGACTTGCTTATTACAAGATAAACTTTAAAATATATGCAAGCAACGATGCCAAGCTGCAGGGCACAGGCAAGAGCCCACAAGCACTGAATTGTTCTACAACAACAAAGAACAGAAGTATCCCTTGCAGGGAACTTAAAAACATTTATAAATATTAAATATTTTGGGACTCTGTTTCAAACAGAACCTTGAATCATCTCTTTTATACATCTATGCCTATCCCAGCTTGATGCACTTCAGACAATGCAGCAAATTCCTTAGAACCCAGCCAAGAAAACTGTACCACAAACACAGAATCACAGTGTGTTGAATTGGAAGGGACTTTCAAAGACCACCCAGTCCAATTCCCCCTGCTGTCAGCAGGGACATCTTGCACTTGGTCAGGTTGTTCAGAGCCTCATCAAGTCTGGCCTTGAATGTCACCAGGGATGGGGCCTCCACAACCTCTCTGGACAACCTGTGCACCAGTGCCTCATCACCCTCACCTTCACCAGGCAATTTTGTATGTCCCTGTATCTAGAGAATTTCTAAGATACTATACAGAGTTCTGAATTTCCTAAATATATCTCATCTAAACCTGTCCTGCTTTAGTTTGACACCACTGAGCCTTGTCCTACCACTCCATGCCCTTGCCAACAGCCCCTTCTCCTCCTCCCCAGCTTTCCTGTAGCACCCTGAGGTACTGGAAGGCCACTTCAAGGTCTCCCTAGAGCCTTTTCTTCTCCAGGCTGAACACCTTGTCTCTCTCATCCTATCCTCATAACACATTTTAATGACATTTTTAAATGCTTAACTGAGGCAGTTATTTACAATAGCTGTCTAACATTTTATTTAGAATTCCACTATTAGTTCTTACTTCTCTTCCTACTCAACAGCACTGTCAAAGTAGAGAGATGTGGTAAATAGAGATAAAGAGAGGGTATTGGACAGAAGAAGTAAACAGCTAGATACCTAAACTAGAGCAACTATCAGTCAGATACAACACAGTCATCTAAACAGAAAAATACACTTTAGATCTCTTCAGCTGTAACAGGTTAATTTCTTCTGATCATTTGCCTGGTATCACAGAATCACAGATTCATAGAGTTGGAAGGGACCTTCAAAGGGCATCTAGTCCAACTCCCCTGCAGTGAGCAGGGACATCCTGCACTAGATCAGGTTGCTCAGAGTCTGATCAAGCCTGCCCTTGAATGTCTCCAGGGATGGGGCCTCCATCACTTCTCTGGGCCACCTGTGCCACTGTCTCCTCACCCTCACCACACAATTTTGTATGTCCCTGTACCTAGACAATTAATTTTTTGTAGATAGTCCAATTAATCAAAAGGTATTTCTAACATACACAGAGTTCTGAATTTCCTAAATATTTTCAATCAAGGAAAATATAATTATTAGCTTATAGTAGCTTAAATGGGATAAAACTATTATTATAAATATAAACATGGTGCATAGAAATGGAAGATACAGAAATGGATGCGCATCAAAACACAGTGATTCAGGACAGTGAATGACCCTTCAGATTCCAATACCTTCTGCAGTTTTTTCTCTCTTCATCTACAATAGACCTAACTTATAAATTTTGGGACACATTTTTTCCTGTTATGGATGTTGTCGGCAAATACATGATCAGAATGAGAATAATTTAAGTAATTAGAAATACAGCTTTGTAGACTTGCTCCAGAGGTCTATCCTGATGGCAGTTTTAACACCTTGATTTTTCTTTCTCCCTTGTCTATAAATTGCCCCTTCTAAATACTACAAAAAGCATAAGGTTAGTGATTAAGCCAGTTTTAGAGCAGATGTTAACACAGTAAATTGCTAATTTTGGGTATGCTATGGGAGCATACAAACAAGGCTCAATACACACATAATTTACTGAGCAAGGAACCTCTTGTTACTGTTGGAATGTGTATAATCTATTGATCACAGTTTTGATCACCTGTAAACTCATTCCATCATAAAATATCAATGAAGTAAATCAAAATTCATTCCAGAAACCTAACAACACAATCAATGATGTGCATTCCCACCACCACTGTTAAAAATCAAATTCTTGTCTTGCTCTCCAGCATCCTTGTCATACCACCACACCGTGCAGTGCTTGATCTTGGTTGTG
The DNA here is from genome assembly GCA_013400935.1 of Turnix velox. NCBI lineage: Eukaryota > Metazoa > Chordata > Aves > Charadriiformes > Turnicidae > Turnix > Turnix velox. The sequence goes on from VZTY01024609.1 coordinate 108,713, forward strand.
AGGACAACTGCACAACAAGCAAAACGAGCCCCAAAAAGGGTTTTTTCACCTATATGGTACAAACAATATGTATTTTTTTTTAGTCCAACTTCTCTTGCTTCCGTAAGTCAGAAGGGTCTATAGGTCAGATGTCCCACACAAAGTTCTAAACTAAAGCAATGCTGGACATTTTACCCACTTGAACATCAAATTGTTTCCTTGGTCATGTTGATTTATATTTATGATCAACTTGCAATGTTGTAAGGTACAAAGAAAGGCTTTACTAATTATTTATTATCTTTCCTAATTTGTCATCATCCTTTTTGTACTGCAGCATCAAACAATGATAAATTAGCAGGGCTAATGGTCCAAAAGAAACACCCTAAAGAATTAATAGCTTCACCTGTTCATTGAGCAAACAGAATTGTAAATAACCCCACTGGGAAGAAAGCAATTTCACATTCAAAGCAAATGACTGAGAAAAGCAAAGCTTTGCTTCTCAGCCAAAGGCTCACTAAGCCAAACACTGCCTTGCTCTACACTCCAGCTAAATTCTGAATGAATTCATTAATGCAGATCCATGTACAAAACTGAGCACACAAAGCATTTACCACAGCTACGAGAGAGACCAGTCAAATGCCACAGCACATTTTTTACAAGCTTTTGTTATTTCAGTTTTAAATTATCTCTTTGCAAATCTGGCCAGTGGGAAGTTGTCCTTATTTCAATGCTCAAAACATGCAGTTTACATCTTCAACAGGTCAGATCTTCAACAGAGGAACACGCTTCGGGGAAGAGGCTCTCTCAGGAAGCCCAGTGCAGCTTCTCCCTACCCTGCCATTCTTTCATCCTGTTCCTTTTATTTATTTTTCTTTTGGAGCTTTCAGTTATTCTGTTTCATTACTGCTACAAACATCTCCAAAAAGCTGACTACTGAAAGTATGGAGATAAGATTTTGATGCCAAAAAGTTTATCAGGAATTTCTCCATACAGTTTAATATAAAGAAACAAAAAATTAATGCAGAAGCCCCTTCCTACAGAGCATCAGAAAGCAACGTGAGGTGAAGAACTGATAGTTCCTTGAGATTACTGTACTGATAACCAATATTTCACCTTTTTCTTTCTCTGTTCTAACACAATTCAAACACAGAACACTGAGATGTCCTAAAAACAAATCACCAAAGGGAAATATTTATGAGACAAAGCAAACTTTCTTTTCTTAATCATCCAAAAAAGCAGAACACAACACCACAAAAATCACATCTTTCACTTGTTTTGATGCCACCCACTCACCTTCACATGACTGAAGTCCCCAGCCTTGCTGCCTTCTTGTGGGTTGATGGGTTTAGTCTCCACTCGTGGTTTGACAACCTGCCGAAAAGGACTGGAGAGCGGAAGTCCACTAACACTGATACCATCTGAAAACAAAAGAAATTAAATTACTTTTCCTTGCCAAATATTATGTTTTATTCCAAAAAATTCAAGTCTGTGTTATCAAATGGTGACAAAATACACAAAAATAAATATTAACATTTTATCCTCAAAGAGGATCAAGTGAAGATTATTTTGCTCTATATTTTTCTTAAATCAAGAAGACCCAAATGTGAATACACTAAAAACTTACATTGTGATGGAAACAAGAATATTAAACAGGAAAATTAAACTACTGAAGGTCTAACATACATTAAATCTAGGTTCAAAACTTATTAACATTCCACTACTACATAGGTAAGAGCAGAAGGATTTTGTTCCTTTATGCAGAGAAACTACAGTTAACAAACATCAATTAAATATATGGAAAATCTTATCACAGCAGAGCCATCTAGAAATATGGGAAAGACAAAGTTATTACATAAAATCCAAATTACACAAAGCCTATCAAATTATGCTCACTAAAATCACATTCCAAATCCATGGATCACCTGAAATCTAGATCAGCTGAAGGCACATTAATTAAAATAAGAAAGCAGAAGAACAAAACACAACATGAAATGGATTTCCTTCAGTAAAACCAAACTTAATACACATCTAAGTGAGACAAGAAGTGTGTATCTGTGGACAAAAAGCTGAACATGAGTCAACAATGTGTGCTCATAATCCAAAAGGCCAACCATATCCTGGGCTGCATCAGAAAAGTCGTGACCAACAGGCAAAGATATGATTCTGCCTCTCTCCTTTGCTCTTGTAGGATCCCATCTGGAGTTAGTGCGTCCAGCTCTGAAGCCCTCAGCACAAGAATGACATGGACCTGTTGGAGAGAATCCAGAAGAGGGACACAAGGATTTTCAGGGGGCTAAAGCACCTGTGCCATGAGGACAGGCTGAGAGAGCTGTGGCTGTTCAGCCTGGAGAAGAGAAGACTCCAGTGGGAACCCACAGTGGCCTGCCAGTACCTGAAGGGGCTACAGGAAAGCTGAGGAGGGACTGTTTGCCAGGGCATGAAGCAGTAAGACACTATGGAATGAAAGGTTGGATAAAAGGCTTCACTCAAGGAAAAACAACTATGTTCAAAATGACAAAAGATTTTCACCAGTTCTGTAATTAGAACAAAAGCTAACACTAATTGTTACATAAAATTGAAATGAAAGAGGAGAGATTAAGACTGGACACTAGAAAAAATTCTTTACAGTGAGAGTGGTGAGACACTGGAACAGGTTGCCCGCAGAAGCTGCGAATGCACCATCACTGGAGACAATCAAAGCCAGGTTGGATGGGGCTTTTAGCAATTGGGTCTAGTGGAAGGTGCTTCTGTCCATGGCAGGTTGTTGGAACTGGATGATCTCTGTGGTTCCTTCCAACACAAAGCATTCCATGATACACCAGTCACCAGAGAGTGGGGAAACTGTGTGTCAAAAGCCCTATTAGGTTGCAGAACTTAATGATAGCAGAAGAAAGCAAATAATTGAAAAATTCACATCAATGAAGCAACTTCATGGGAAATTTTGAATTATTTTATATTTTCTTCAGCCTTCATGTTTTTTCTGTCATGAAGTTTAAAGATTTGAATATGCTAAATCCTTCAGTTTTCTTTCATCAATCCATGCTGTCACACAGCTTGAGCAGACTTCCCCTATAAAAAGAACAATTGTCTTTCTACACTGTCCAAAAATCTTCCTAATTTTCAGAATCCAGATTGAGTATTTCCATGGTAACAGAACGTGACCAACACTTTTTCCATGGTAACTGCAAAAAAACACAGCTTGCCTTTCCAATGTCACAGTCACTGCTGTCACAACAGAGCAAAGACTCTTACTGTTGCTTCCTCTCCCCTCTCAAATGTTAAGTAAATTGTCAAATTAATTTCATTAGCCACTTGCACAGCACACTGCCCAGAAGAATCCCACACAATTTCTTATTTGAAAGTTTAATAAGGGAATTAAACTTGTAGATTCACAACCTGTTGATGAAGCACTGAAGAAAGTGCTGGCACAGGATGGCTGCCTCATTGCACAACCAGCACTGGCCTCATCCAGGTGACTAAAATATACAGTTTCCAAAGTTGCATCACAACTACTGTCATCTCAGACTCTGTGGCAAGGAAACTCTTAAATAATGTCACTTGGACACCTCTTAATTAATGTCAACCTCTGTAGTATTCTACTGCAGAAGTTCGTGTTCCATAGCAGTCTACAGATAACTGACAATAGGATGTCACTTGAGATTCAAAACAGTGTAAGATTTTGTCTTGAACTGCTGCTTCTCTAGAGAAGAAACACTTATAATCCTATAGCAGCACTAATGCCGATGCATATGGCTGAGGAAGATGAGTCTACCCCTCTACTTTGGTCTCTTGAGACTCCAACTGAAGAATTGCATCAAGGTATGGAGGCTTCAGAGCAAAAAGGTAATTGCTCTGTTGCAGCAGGATCAGAGGATCACAAAGGTAATCAGAATGATGAAGCACCTTGCTATGAGGAATGACTGAGAGTTGGGGCTGCTCAGCCCCACACAACTTGTTTGGAAGAGCTGTGAGAGCTTCCGGGCACAGGCACCCAACATAAAATGTTAAGCACATTTTATAAAATCATGGAACAGTTTAGGTTGGAAAGCACCTTAAAGAACATCTAGTTCCAAATCCCCCTGCCATGGGCAGGGACATCTTCTGCCAGACCAGGTTGCTCAAAGCCTTGTTCTGCCTGGCCTTGAACACCTCCAGGGATGAGGCATCTACAGCTTCTCTAGGCAACGTGGGTCACTGTCTCATGATCCTCAGAGTGAAAAATTTCTTCCCATCTAATCTAATATCTAATCTACATCTCCCATCTTTCAATTTGAAGCCACTGCACCTCCTCTTGTCACCATATGCTCTAGCAAAAAGTCCCTCCCATCTTCCCTATAGGCCTCTTTTGAGTACTTCTGGGCCTCTTCTCCAGGCTGAACAGCCCCAACTCTCTCAGCCTGTCCTCACTGCAGACATACTCCAGCCCTCCAACAGGTTCACGTCACTCCAGTACTGAGGGCTCCAGAGTTGGATGAAGTACTCAATTCAGCCCTCACAGCACAGCTAGGCACTGAGATGTCCCCTGAAGGGTGAAGACAATCTCACAAAATATCTCAGGCAGGAGTAACTTCAAGCAAAGCAACCAGGAACACATCAATCCCATGTCCCCGGAGCAGAGCAAAGACAACACACAGTGAAATAACCACTTATTTGAGCCCCCATGACATTTGAAGTGGATGGTAATAATAATTAAGATTAATATAAATTAAGGCTCTTCCCAGATGCTAGTATATTAACTAAACCAGAACTGTAAGTTAAATTTAGACTACGGGTGAATAGGATGAAAGGGAGCAAATGGAGTGTAAAGAAATTCATAAGCAAAGACCAGAGATTATTTATGCACACCACATTAGATGCTAAAATAAAATGCCTCAGCAAGAAAAACAGCATAACAGGATGCCAGGTCAATTAGCCTGCATGTGCCAATCATCATTTCATTACTATTTGCCTCATGTCTGTCTTACCTATTTACATTGCAAAGATGTGGGGCCTGAAATAGCTCTTGCTACATGTTTGTACAGCAGCTGGCAGAACTGAGACAGGCTAACATCCTATGGCACTCATAGAACCATAGAATAGTTTGGGTTGGAAGGGACCTTAAAGATCATCGAGTTCCAACCCCCTTGCCATAGGCAGGGACACCTCCCACTAGATCAGGCTGCTCAGTGCCATGTCCAGCCTAGTCTTGAACTCCTCCAGAGAGGGGGCATCCACAACTTCTCTAGGCAACCCGTTCCAGTGCTTCACCACCCTCTCTGTAAAGAATTTCTTTCTTATGTCAAGTCTAAATCTACCCCCCTACAATTTACATCCATTATTTCTAGTCCTCCCATCTGATATCATGTTAAAAATTTCTTCCCCTGCCTTTCTGTAGGACCTCCTCAGGTACTGATAAGTTAAAGAAACCTATATAGTCAGTAGATCATAACTAGTTATGTAGATGGAGGATGACATGAAAGAGAGCAGCCCTATGGAAAATGTCTTGGGGGTATTATGGATGAAAAGGTGATTGTAAGACAACAGTGTGAGCTTGTAGTCCAGAAGGCAAACTGTGTCCTGGGCTGTATCAGAAGAGCTGAGGCCAGCAAATTGATGGGCCAGGTGATTCTGCCCCTTTACTCTGCTCTTGTGAGACCCCACCTGAAGTACTCTGTCCAGCTCTGGAGCCCTCAGTACAAGAATGACATGGAGCTGTTGGAGAGGGTCCTGCTATGAAGACAGGCTGCGAGAGCTGAGTCTTCAGTCTAGAAAAGGGAAGGCTCCAGGGAGACTTCTTAATGCCCTACCAGTACCTTAAAGGGCCCTACAAGAAAGCTGGGGAGGGACTGTTTGCAAGGGCATGGAGCAATAGGACAAGGGACAGAGAAGGCCACGAGAATGATCTAGGGGCTGGAGCACCTCTCCTACAAGGACAGGCTGCATGAGTTGGGGCTTTTCAGTCTGAAGAAGGTTCAGTGACACCTCATAATGGCCTACCAGTACCTGAAGGGGTCTACCTGAAAGCTGGAGAGGGGCTGTTTGTCACAGCATGTAGCAATAGGACAAGAGATAATGATTTCAAACCAGAGCAGAGCAGGTCTAGATTAGGCATTGGGAAGTTCTTCCCCATGAAGGTGGTGAGCCACTGAAACAGTTTGCCCAGAGAGGTGGTGGAGACTGCATCACTGGAGACATTCAAGACATCCTGGAGACATCAAGGCTTGATGAGGCTCTGAGCAACCTAAGCTAGTGCAAGATGTCTCTGCTCACTGAGGGTAGGTTGGACAAAATGGCCTTTGAAGGTCCCCAATGCATTTTATGATTAAAAAGCAATTGGAATAGAAAAAGGCATCTTATATTCTGTAAGCACTATAGCTGGAATGCAAGAACCTCTCAGTAAGAAATGTTCTCAAAACTTAGACTATTTTTAAAGTATGATGATGGTGATGGATTTATGGGGCACCCAAAAAGCAGTAATAGCTTGAAAAGCAAGATGAACTAACACCACTTATTTAGTCAGATTAACTGTGTATAACTAAAAATAAAACTGACATCATCAAACCGCAGCGACAAAAAACTCATTAGAAGTGAAGTCACTTTGAAAAAACATTCTGAATTATTAAATGTAATGAAGGCCACCAAGCACAGTAACATGTAAATGATCCTACTGCTGAGCAACTTCCATCATCATCTCCAGTAATACAATTATCCTAATAGAGTCCTCTAGGCTATTTAGACTTTGAGAAGATTTGTCAAGATTATATTTAAATTCAAAGCCAGGTATCTTGCTAACAAAGAAATATGTTGTCTATACACTATGGAAATGCAGGAATTCTTTCAAGCAGGAAAGCAACCAAGTGAGTATGAAACTGATAATGCTCTTGCAGACCAGCATTAAAAAATATTAATAATATCTCCTGTTATTTCTCTACAACCTTTTCCCCCTCAGAGAATGAAGAAGAGATTTAAGGTATGGGTTTGTTTATCTTTTAGCATGTAATTAATCAGTTCTTCATTGAGTTTATCAATTTAAATATTCTCACACCTGTCTTTAGGTTCCCTGTACACTGAATGAACAGCAACAGAGGTCTCATTCTAGATTAATGCATTAGTATAAAATCATGTTTTGCAAAACAATATCCCCATGTAACAGAAGCTTCCCAACAGCAAGTTACCTTTTATAATGGAAACCAGGAAGAGCAGTTTTTGTCCTTCTCCCAGGATCAGGGAAATACTGGATTTCAGAAATAAAAGAACAGTGACCATGAAGGTGAATGTGAAGCACTGATCTCTATAACAGGTGACAGAGACCTTATTGTTTAAGTTGTTTAAATCTGGCTCTACTAAGTACATAGTCCAACCCAATACAACCTTAGAATCAAATGAAATAACACAATGATTTTCCTGGCCAGAAGACCAAAAACATAGGAAGAAGGAGCCCTGAGACATGCAGCAGAGGGACGGGAGATCAAAAACTTCATTAGCATTTGCAGCCAACAGATCTCCTACTGGGAACTCTCAAATCTTGGTCCACTTCAAAAGATAAACCTGGTCATCTTAATCCTAATCAACAGAATGGCTCCAGAGTATCTCCTCAGCAAAATAAATAATTCCCAAGAAAATAAACCAAGGCAATCCAGATTGTTACAACTACCCTAAATGATGCACTCTTTTTTTCCACTCTTAGGCTGAATTTCATGAAGCCAATTCTCAGTATGGAAGCCTGTACAACACAGACAAAATGGCATGTTCCTCACATGGACTAGATGATCTCTCGATGGCTCTTCCAAACCTGACATTCCGTGATTCTGTAACATTACAGCTAGAACCTTAAGCAAATTAATGACTGGGTAATAAAATTACATATGAAATACAGTATAAATAAATGGAAAAAAAACAACCCCAAACTTATATGTGAATTTAGGTGCTCTCAGGTTGTCATTGCTGTTCCAGAGCAAGATCCTGAAGCTGTGGTTCACAGACTCAACAATTCACAAACACACTCTTCATTAACAGTCAAAAAGCAAATGACAAACCATGTATTATTATAAGGAAATAAATTTTTTAAAAAATCAAGAACATCATTAGGATGCTCAAGGATACACAGATCACACAGTTTATCTCAGGCCTAGAAAACTGGAAGGGCTCTCAAGGGACAAGAAGGTTGACCAATGTATGGAACTGTGTCTGTAATAGGGACAACTAAGCTACAGTATGAAATCTTCAGTCTGCGAAAGAGATCAATGTGGCAATAACAAGGGGAAATGTATAAAAGCACAAGTGCAGGTAAGATGTTTAGAAGCTGTACTGTCAGCTCTAGCCTGTAATACAAGAACTGGGAAATATCAGAAAGACACTACTAGGTGCAAAGCTGCTGGGAGCAATTTAGCTGTGATTCCTCTTACCAGAGCATACTGCTGGAGAGAGTGGAGAAATTTCTGAAAGAGAATCCTACTAAGGATGACAAAGGTTGCCTACAACCAGAGAAACCACATCAGGCTCTGGAAGTTCCTGAGCCAACAACAGTTTATGAAAGAAAATCCTACTAAGGATGACAAACTTTCCCTAAAACCAAAGAAACCACATCAGAATCTGTAAGTTCCTGAGCCAACAACAGTTGGAGGCCAACAGCCTAAACAAAAGTCCCATTACGTTCATGATTCTTCCCATGTTCTCCCACAGACATCTGCTCTTAACCACTCCCATGAACAGGATATTGGAGTAGACGGTCATTGATCTGATCCTGTGCAGCCACTCATGTGTTTTTGCTTCCTTTAATCTGGAAGAACATCTAACATTTTTCTTTAGGAAGCAGTATACCATCAACACCCAAGAATTAGATCAGCAATTTTGATTGATAACTTAGTTTACTTTCCAATTGGATAAGTGTATCATCAGAAACATCAGTAATTTATCCTTTCTGTACCGTCCCCTGATTACAAACAGCGTAAAAGGAAACAATTTCAGCAGCAAATGAAAACAGATCAAAGTAACAGATGCCCTGCTAAGGGCATTATTTTTAAAAGACATAAGTATTTTGATCATCATGGCAAATTTGGAGTTCAAAAGAAAAAAGGTACCATAGCTACCTCATCATTAAAAGTCCTGTCATAGCTGCCATTGATTTTTTTAGCTCTTCACTGTTGTTCACGTCAGGATCTTGCTAGCCTCTTTAGGAAAGTGCAATATTTGTCAAGTTAAAAGCAATACAGAAAAATTAAAAGCATCAAGTAAAAATGTCAATGTTCTTAGCATCTCTAGCAATAATTTCAAAGTTCATAAAGATACCAAAGTTCCAGAGAAACACTAATGGATTCTACTCCTTTATCATCCCTGAAACAGGAAAGGGTAAATTGCTTCCAGGCTTCACTAACACCAACCACTCAAAGAAGCTGCAGGCAGAAATAACAAGGTAAAAATGCTGCTCCATGCTTTTGCTTATGTGTGGCCCCAAAATAGCCAGATACAGGTAAAAAAACCCACGAGTCTAAATTCTAAATCCTGAAACCGTGCAATATCAATACCAACAAGTTATTTTCTCCTTTTACAGAATGCTTTGTATGTTATTTCATCTGAAAAGCTGCTGGGCAGCAACATTTTTAGTGAACCTTTAAAGCTTTTTGAAGAAAGAGAAAATGAAAGAAATTTTATTTTTATCTCTCTCTCTATAGATATATACACACACACTAAAAGTTACAAAAATTAAACCAACAGAACTGCCACTAAGCACCTTAATGTCTAGGTTTTTTAAAAATATGGACTTAAATCATTATTTTTCAAGCTGTATTGATTGTATGGATCGAGCTCCTTCTCATTTCCACAGCTCTGATTGTTCTCCTATTAATGCCAACCTGTCAAAGTATAAAAGCTTTATTTCTGAAGTTCATATTAAATTTTGAATCAATTGGCCTATGCCCTTTCCATACAATATAACAGAGAAGAAGTTGAATTATGATCTAAGAAAAGTTCTTATAAAATGAGGAAGCAATAAGCCATTAGAATTTCCATGGAAAAGAGATGTCATCTGGGGTGTTCGAGGATTCAGAATTCAAGAGTCTGTAAGTAATGCAGCGCCAACTACTTCTGAAACAGTAAAATCATCCTATAGGTAGTATCAAATTTGCATTTTAAAAAATAATTACTCTAATAATACATATTTGCAACTGCAAAACACTCCAAATAACAACAATATATTATTATTTTAATACAGGAAAACCGGGTTTTGTCAAATTAATTCAGTCAGTGCAAATATATCAGTCTATTGAAAAAATACAGAGTATAACAATTACTCCAGTGAGACTGTGGGTTTATTATAAGAAGGAAACTCTTATTACAAGTATCTGGTACTTGTAATCCCAGATAATTCTAATGCAAGCAAACACTCAGTGTTGGGAGATTTTCTATTCAAAAGAAACAGTGAGTTTAAGCACATGAAACTTTCTCACAATTATTAGGGGGATTACACCCTACCTTTCAATGTGTCACTTCTAGCAAAACTGTGGATTAAGAATTTGACAACTTTGCATAATTAAATAGCCAATGTAGAATCACAAAACTATAGAACTCTTTGAGCTGAAAGAAACCTTCAAAGGTCATCTAGTCCTAGCCCTCTGCAGTAAGGAGGAACATCCTGCACTAGATTTGGTTGGTCAAAGCCTCATCAAGCCTGGCCTTGAATGTCTTGGGGGATGGGGACTTCACCACCTCTCTGGGCATCCTGTTTCAGTGCCTCACTGCCCCCATGGTAAAGAACTTCTTCCTAATGCCCAATCTAAACCTACCCTGCCCTGGTTTAAAACCATTGCCCCATGTCCTACTGCTCCACACCCTGGCAAACAGCCTCTCCTCAGCTTTCCTGTAAACCCTTTAGGTACTGGGAGGTCAGTACAAGGTGTCCCTGGACCCTTCACTTCTCCAGGCTGAACAGCCCCAGCTCTCTTAGCCTGTCCTCATAGCAGAAGTGCTCCAACCCTCCAAGCATCCTCATGACCCTCCTCCAGATTCTCTCCAACATGCTGCTGTGAGACCTTTCCAGAGCCTGCTCTTGTCCAGGCTGAACAGCCCCATGTTTGTGAGCCTGTCCTCATAGCAGAGGAGCTTCAGCCTTCAGATCATCCTCATGGCCCTCCTCTGGACTATCTCCAACAATTCCATGTACTTCTTAAGCTGAGGGCACCACAGAGGGACACAGGTGAAGTATTGTAACAGCTGAGTAAAGGGGCAGAATCACCTCTCTTGACCTACTGGCCACCTCTCTTCTGATGCAGCTCAGGATACAGTTGGCTTTCTGGGCTGCAACCGCACACAGTTGACTCATGTTCAGCTTTTTTCATTGACCAGCAGCCCCAAGCCCTTTTCCACAGGGCAACTTCACATTATTTGTTTTTAAAACCCACTGATGCTTGCAAACAATTTTCCTTCATAAGATAAGAATATAAAAAGATACCTCAAAACACACAATCAAAAAAGATTGCAAAGGATTGCAGGACAAGGTGTCATGATGGCTAAGTCTGATTTACCCACAGCTGTCATAAAAATTGTAACAAAAATTCCCTCTTAAATCCATGGAGCTCACTCAACAGTTTCTTTGCATTACAAGACACAAAATATGAAAATATGCTGCCATGTCATACATGTTATAAAACGAACGGCACAACAATTGCATTTAAGTCTCTCAGGGGTACATACAAAACCCTCCTCTCACCATCACTGAGATCCTGCAGGAGGTTTTCTTGGCATGAGAAGTCCAGCTTCACTTTAATGTCTACAGTAAATGTTGCAATCTGTCCAGGTTTTAGAGGAAACTGGGAGAGGGTGTCCTCCAGCTTCCAACTCAGGAAGTCCCCATACAGCTTCTCTGTATTTAAAATAAAGAAAAATATTTTATTAGCTAATTTGCATTGAGGAAGGTTCATAGCCACTGTAGANCATACAGCTTCTCTGTATTTAAAATAAAGAAAAATATTTTATGAGTTAATTTGCATTGAGGAAGGTTCATAGCCACTGTAGAAAGAATTAGATTATTTTTTCATTTTCTGCTTATATTCTCAAATATTCAGAATTTAGGCATTAAAAACCATGGAATCACCATGGTTGGAAGGGATCTTTCAGATCATCCCATCCAACCATCAACATGAGTCTGATAAGAACCATCACTATCTAAGCTCTGTCTGCTCATGTCTTAAATACCTCCAGGGATGGTGCATCAAGCACTTCTTCCCTGAGGAACTTCTATGTAATGCTAGAAAGACATTATAAAGGCTACTGGCATTGACTTGAGAGGAAGTAGATCACAAAGCTCAAAAGATGAACCTAAGTGAAGAAGAACACCACCACAAGAAAAACTCTGCAGCACCAAATAAATACTTTGAATAGTGGAGAACACACCCTCAAGGAGATCTTATTTTCATACAGCTTTGAATCATACAGACTTCGGCTCAGGAAATGGCACATGGATGCAAAGAAAAACTCTGCACCAAAATATTACACTGAAATAAATCAGTTACAATTCTGAAGCACAATGGAAGTGGGCAGGAAAACCATTCACTTAGATTTTTTTTTTATAAGATGAAGTCCTTGCTCAAAATTGAGAAGCATAAAGTATACAAGACTCTAACAATAAGGAAGCTGAAAGATAGGATAGCTTGTGTTAAAAGGGCTTAACATGTGTTGAATATGGAATATATTATTATTAGTTCCTATGGCCTAAGTGTAATGTGACAGAAGGTAATATCAGGAGAAAAAACCCAGAATTTACTCCTTATCAATACAATTTACAAATCTCCTTGCTCCTCCACTAACAAAAGATCCATCTTGAAATAAAGTGCAGAATAACAAGCATCAGGGCTGCTACTATTTTTCTCAAAATCGTTTGCTCTTAAGACAATCAGTGAACAAACAGAACACTAAAACAATTAATTTAAGAATTGTTTAAATAGGACGAAATCCAGTAGTATTTAGTACTTGGTGAATCTGAACATTAAGATCTTAATTGCAAAGCAATTCATGAGTTCCCAAGAGTTTGATTTCTTTTTCCTTCTTCATAAAATGCTCTAGAGAACAGAGTAGACAAAAGCATTTCTTTCAGTAACAATGTTTAAGGGGCCATCAGCATTGCACTGTTCTGCAAATCACATTCACCACTTGATCAGATTCATTTCCAGGGTTTATCCTGAGTAGATTTCAAAATCCTTTAGGGAAGTAGTAATGTCAAAGGCAAGGAACTCAAGTAGATTGGATGAAAACAAATGCTGTGATTCTCTAGCCAGACAGCAGAGAACTGCTGGAATGCGCTGTTCCAGGAGGCTGCAGAGACAAGCAGCAGCAGCAGCAGCTTCAGAACAGGATGGGTAAATTCACAGGCAAGTCCACAATGTGCTGTTTAAAGAGGAGTGAGAAAGCACAACAGTCAAGGGAGATAATTCTGCCCCTCTGCTCTGGTGAGACCCCACCTGAAGTATAGCATCCAGTTCTGGAGCCCCAGTACAGGAGGAACATGGACCTGTTGGACTTGGTCCAGAGGAGGCCACAAAAATGATCCAAGGGCTGGAGCACCTCTGCTAGAAGGACAAGCTGAGTGAGTTAAGGTTATTTAGAAAGAGAAGGTTCTGTGGAGACCACACAGCAGCCTACCAGTACCTGAAGGGGCCTCTAAGATGGAGAGGTATGTGATGATATGACAAGGAGGAACAGTTTTAAACTGAAAGAGTGGAAACTTAGATACTAGGAAGAAATACTTACTGTGAGTGGTGAGGTACTAGAATAGGCTGCCCAGAGAAGTTGCAGATGCTCCATCCCTGCAGGTGTACAAGGACAGGCTGGACAGGGCTTTGAGCAACCTGGTCTGGCGAGAGGTGTCCCTGCTCTACTGCAAGGGGGTTGGAACCAGATGATCTTTGAGAACACTCCCAACTCAGACCATTCTATGATTCTGTGATGAAACATCACGACAATGCTGAGAGTTCCATGCTGTCCCATAGCAACATCTCCTAATATCCTGTGACTACTGAGCCAGACAGATCACCAGCTCTGGCAGGGCATTTCTCAAATTCTTAAGCCTTTGACTTCCCACAGGAGAATGGAACAGGATCAGACTGAATACTGTGTTAATCACAGTGTTACAATCTGCAGACAGCCACAAAGCTGCAGTTGGAATTTTAAACCATCAGAGGAAAGGAGCATACATGGAATAGTGCTTAAAGCACAGTTGTGGGCTCCTTACAAGCAGAGATTTATAAAATAAATCCCACAGGAGGACAAAAAGATGCAGTTCAGCCTGGAGGTCCAACCAGACAATAGCAACAACACTGTCTATTTAATTATAACATCTGGAACTGTGGGGGGAAGAAGGTAAAGGTAAGCCCAAAAGGAAACTAAGTAGAAAGAAAAATGAAACAGACCAAAGCTGAAAAGTCTGCAGAAGAAACCAAAATAACTGCTGCTTCTCAAGCTGAGCAGTTGAAAGGAAATGTAAATACAAAAGCAGTTTCCAACTAGCACAGAAGAACACGACCAGAGTACTCCACATCTCTCAATTCAAAGGCTAAGAGAGTTGGGGTTGCTCAGCCTGGAGAAGAGAAAGCTCCAGGGAGACCTTAGAGCCCCTTCAAGTACCTTAAGGGGGCTTTTGACATTTATCTTGGAGTTGAAAAAAACCTGTGAAACTCATAAAGAATTTGGTCAGCCAATGTGGGTGGAGAGAAAAAGACTTGAGCTGAGAAGCCTAGACAGTAAAATCACAGCAGTCAGACTGAGGCTGCACTACCAAAACCTCTTACTGTCCTGCCTTCATAAGGACATTAGAAATAACTGGAGAAAATCCTGCCTGCAATCACAGCTTGCTATGAAATACACCCTAACTCCAATTCTAAAGAGTTTATAGTTTTGTCTGTTCCAGGACACTCACAGTTCTTGAAATATGTTACCTGTGACCTCAGGGATGTTTTATTTGTGGTCTGGTAAAGCTGAAGTGCAAAGACCATGAGCAGATGTGTTCAAAGATCATGGGAAGAATAAATCTAGGCAGGTGAATTTATTTCTGTGTTCCATATACTTAAATACCTGAGGTCTATTACTTCTGAGAAGCATCTGTGAGGGTTTGCATCATAGAATGGTTTGGAATAGAAGTGTCCTCAAAGATCATCCTGTTTGAATCCTTCTGCAATGGGCAGGGAAACTCCCCATCAGACCAGTAGCTCAAAGCCATGCCCAGCCTGGCCTTGAATCCTTACAGGGACAGCGCAGCCACAGCTTCTCTAGGCAACCTCAGACAGTGTTTCACCCTCACAGCCAAGAATTTCTTTGTAACCTAAATCTACCCCTCTTTCAGTTTAAAACTGTNAAATCCTGCCTGCAATCACAGCTTGCTATGAAATACACCCTAACTCCAATTCTAAAGAGTTTATAGTTTTGTCTGTTCCAGGACACTCACAGTTCTTGAAATATGTTACCTGTGACCTCAGGGATGTTTTATTTGTGGTCTGGTAAAGCTGAAGTGCAAAGACCATGAGCAGATGTGTTCAAAGATCATGGGAAGAATAAATCTAGGCAGGTGAATTTATTTCTGTGTTCCATATACTTAAATACCTGAGGTCTATTACTTCTGAGAAGCATCTGTGAGGGTTTGCATCATAGAATGGTTTGGAATAGAAGTGTCCTCAGAGATCATCCTGTTTGAATCCTTCTGCAATGGGCAGGGAAACTCCCCATCAGACCAGTAGCTCAAAGCCATGCCCAGCCTGGCCTTGAATCCTTACAGGGACAGCGCAGCCACAGCTTCTCTAGGCAACCTCAGACAGTGTTTCACCCTCACAGCCAAGAATTTCTTTGTAACCTAAATCTACCCCTCTTTCAGTTTAAAACTGTTACCTGCCATCATATTGCTACACCCCCCTAAAGCTCACCCCTTGTAGGTTCTGGAAGACTGCTGTAAGTTGTTCCCATAGTCTTTATTTGCCAAGGCATCCAGTGCCTGCAGCTGGAGCTCAGTACAAGAACCTAAAGGCCTTGGGGCTGGTGAGAATGTCTGGCACACACTTCTCAGTGCTTCAGATTTGTAAACACCAGAGTTACATTTGCCCTTCAGTGAACCAAGCAGTAGGGTTATTAAAGCTTTTAGAGTGCAACCTTTAACTGAGATAAAAAAGACCTCTAACAAGAGCTGAATGCAGACAAAGGATAGAAAGGCATCCCCCCTTTGTATGTCATAATTCTAAAATAAGCATTAGAAGTGGTGAGGGACAATATGAGGTGACACAGAGTTGACCTTGACAGTAAACATGTGATGCCCAACCTATAGTTGCCACAGCCTGGTAGAGGGAGCAAGGCAATGAGACATGAAAGATATGACAGATATGTTTATTGTGGCAACATGACAAGTCCCTTTTCCTGATTTGCCTCAGGATCTGTAACGTGTGGTTGCCAAAGGACTGGAAAACTCTTGTCATGTCCTTTAGGAATTTGCAGGGGCGAGCTGCAATTCCTGCTCATTTATCTGAGAGTGGAAAAATGAAAGGACTACACCTGCAAGAAAGTAAAGAAAGGAAAGAAGGGAAGGTGGGTTTGAAAGCTTCATCTCCAGAGGTACTGACAAGAAGACACCACTAGAAACTGCTGGAGATCTGGGATTCCTCAGAGAAAGTGACTACCTACAGCTAATGTAGCAAAGGAGGGAGGGTCAGGTCACTGCAAAAGCTCATCACATCCAGTAATTTCAACCCAAAAAATGAGAATTTTTGCCATTTACAGCATTCATCTTCATCCTGAAAGTCACAGCCTCAGAAAGAGAAGGTGAGGAGATGGAAGTCAGACAGGCAGACGTGCAGCAGCTGCAAAAGATTTATGAGCAGCTGTCAAGAATAAAGAACCAAAGCAGATCAGGTGAAGTTAGGGATGATTGAAAGCTCTTTGTATTTGGCTGAAATTGGACAACAACTTCTCAGGGACTCCCAAGTTGACAGGCAAGCTGTGGTGATGGCAGGTGAAGATGCCTCACAACTTTCAAGGAGACCTTGAGCAGTTTAAATTACAGGCACATTTCAGATGAAGAGTAGTAAAGGACATCCATGAAACAACTTCTGAATGCACTGCAGACAGTTCATGAACATCGGCTCTCAATTTCATGTTTAACATCAAGTTAAGAGTTTGTGTTAGTGTTACAGATGGTATAATGTTGTACCCAAATTATTTTCATGCCTGTAGTATTAATCAATCAAATTCTGTTGATGACATTAAAAATAACCTGTTAATCACTAGAATTGAAAGGATGTGAGCTAATGGGCACTAACTTAAACACATAAAGTTCTACCTAAGCATGAGGAGGAACTTCTCTACTTTGAAGGTGCCAGAACACTGGAACAGGCTGCCCAGAGAGGTGGTGATGTCTCTGTCTCTGCTTGGATGTGCAACCTGCTGTAGGTAACCTTGCTCTGGGAGTAGGTTGAACTAGATGATCTCCAGAGGTCCCTGAGGGACATGAGTTAGTGATGGTTCTTGTCAAGAGTTAGGCTGAAGGCTAGAGCTGACAATCTGAAAGGTCCCTTCCAACCTAGGCACTGCTTATCATCTGCAGTTCTTCTGTGAATATCACTTCCATAATGATGCCTCACAGGACAAATCAAAACTCATAAAACAAATCCCAAAACAAATCCAAGACTAGGCCAACAGACTATTTTGTAACACTAATATGTACACAGTGATTTAGGATTCAAAAGTGGAAGCAGATGTATTTATCCCATACCTTCAATTATTCTTTTTATACACAAAAGCTGAATTTAGTTATTGCTTTGATTTTTCAAGTCTTCTCTCACATTGTTTTCTTACTGCTCACTGAGTGAGATCACAATAGATTTAATTACTTCCAATGCCTCACACAGTACAACACTACCATGAATGGTAATTCATTTAACTGATCAGTGCATTCACATGAAAGAAAAAATAATTTACATCTAAAAATTCCCAAAATAACACTAAAATGAAATCTAGATCTCCAAAAAGCAGGTGATCCATTGACACATCGATAGTCCTACAGCTTCTTTCATTTTCATTCAACTTTTTCTTTTCATTTCCATTCTTCTTTTTCTAGCATTCTTTTCCAGTTCCATAATCCAACAATAAAATTAAACTGAAATATTTCATTTCTACCCCAGGGATTATAACAGCAGCCAACCAGTATCTGAAGGGGCTACAAGAAAGTTGGGGAGGGACTTTTTGCCAGGACATGGAGTGACAGGATGAGGGGCAATTGTTTTAAACTAGAGTAGGACAAGTTTAGATTGGACCTCAGGAAGAAGTTTACCATGAGAGTGGTGAGGCACTGGGACAGATTTCCCAGAAAGTTCCAGAGAGCTCTGTCCCTGGAGACCATGAAAGCCAGGCTTGATGAACCTCTGAGCAACCTGATCTAGTGCAAAATGTCCCTGCTCAATGCAGGGAGGTTGGACTAGATGACCTTTGGAGGTCTCTACCAATGCATTTTATAATTCTAAACTTACCTAAAAGAATCATTAACATGACTAGTACCCTTTTCATCAGAGAAAAAAATTATTATTACTTTTCTAAATATAAATTGGCATACGCACCCTTAGTGTTGAGTGTTTTTGCTGTGACCTCTAGTTTCTCCAATGGTTCTGTTCCAATATTTTCTAGCTTAATGATGAGCTGTTGGCTCTCACCATTGTAAAGCTGGACAGACACATTAGTGGAAATTTCATCCCCTGAAGAAGGCTGAAGCGTATGAGCAGACCTATAAAACATGACACAAAAAATATAATGATAAACACATAAAAAGCCTGTCCAAGTTATTACTATATTCTATTAACTGCTCTTTGAAGACTCAGAAATTACTGCTCTGCAATCTTGAAGCTATTAGATATCATTTTCCATTGTCATTTTGGCCAGGGTCATTTTTTATAACCACCGAGGACAAACGTTAATATTTCACACAGAAGACAAGTCCGATTTCAGACAACATAAAATATGGATCTTAACTATGAAAGCTTGTTACAAGTTGCTGTCAAAACCATAAGAAAGGGAAAAGAGCAAAAAACACCATGAACAGGGTATTAGAATTAGCAGACATAGAAAATAGCAGTATCAATGTATCAAATGTTTGAACACTGGAGTTGATAGATGTTAAACAGAAATAATCAAAAATAAACTTGAGGAGAATTAGAAATTGAGTACTACAAAGGAGAAGTCCTATGTAAGATCCTGAGGTGCATGTTGCTCTCTGACAAGGCTGTAAAAGTGACAAAAGAATAAAGTTAACTGGCAGAAGAATATTCAGAAGAGATGAGACCTTTGTCCTCCTAGGGAGGATCTGTTCTCTTACATTGTTAGGTCTTCACAAACTCCACCAACATAGGATGTGTGCATTGAATTGGAATCATAGAATATGAAGAGACCTTCAAAGGCCATCTAGTCCAATCCCTTCAATGAGTAGAAACATCTTGCAGGATCAGTTTGCTCAAGGCGTCATCAAGCCTGGCCTTGAATGTCTCCAGGGATGGGGCCTCCACCACCTCTCTGGCAATCTGTTCCAGTGTCTCACCACCCTCAGGGTGAACAACTACTTCCTAATGTGTAATTTAAACCTGTCCCACTTTTCTAAACTGGAACACAAAAAAAATTTAAAAAATCACCTTTTAATGTGATTTATATGCAGCTTTTCTCCCAAAAACTTTTCTTAAAGGACCATAAACAGTATCTGAAATATGAGGCAAGTTATACCTTCAGGAGCAATATATTTTAAAAATAATTTGGAGATGGAAACAAAAACTATTCTAGGAGTTATATGTTCTAGAGAAAACACAGGGATATCTAAAGCCTTTGAAATGTGAGAATTGATTTGGGTATCAAGTATTTCATTTTAAAGTAATGACTGTGTCAAATCAGTCAATTATTGAAATAGAAGATATGCCCAGTGCTATGACAACATGTCACAGATAATGGAGAACTGAGCAGCAACCTCGACCTTTGCTAAGAAGTAGTACAGGAATTAAGAGAAGACTGTTTCTGTGGACAGCCAAGGTGTAAATCTCACAGGAACACAGCTTGGAAGAAATATTTAGGCTGGATATAAGAAAAGTTCTTTAGTGTGAGGGTGGTGAGACACTGGAACAGGCTGTGGATGCTCCCTCCCTAGAGGTGTTTAAGGCCAGACTGGATAAGGTTGCATTGAGCAACCTGGTCTGGTGGGAGGTGTCCCTGCCCATGGCATGGGGGCTGAAACTAGATGATCTTTAAGGTCCCTTCCAACCTAAACCATTCCATGATTCTATATGATGCTTGCTGCAGGGAAGATGGACTAGATAGCCTTTGAATGTCCCTTTCGACCCACAGCATTCTATGCTGGAACTAAGACTGGCTATTGAAACGGAAGCATTTAAAGAAACTACAAGTAAACTTAAAACCATTGAAAAACTAACTGCCATTTACAAAGTAAATCTTGCTAATGTTTCACATTATCAGCAGAATACAAATCCAAAAAGAGCAGATATTATGCTCATTTAAGTATATTTGCAATTCCCTTTGTAATTTCCAACCATAGTGTTCTTTCATACATTCATAATTTTGGCTAACCAATATTAATTTTTAGTACAGCTAAATCACACAGACTCCCCAACTGGCAGAATTTTTAAAGGGAATTTACCAACACGTAACTCAATTGCAGCCTTTTATTATTTTGCTGTCTTTACTAGAATATTACTTTTATATCTCTGTAATACAATGCCTTCAATGCAGCCCATTCCACAATGTAAGAGTAGTATTTAGTATAGAAAAATCAGAACAATACTGGTTACTCTGCTTTACTAAGTAAACCCCACTGAAGAACACAGTCAGAAAAAAAAAATTACACATATATGTTTATCTTTGTAACATACTACACTGATGATCACCCTACAAAGGATCATAAACAGAGATGAGGTTTTCCAGTCAAGCATCTCTAAGCTATCATGGCAGTAAGTAATGAAAGATTGTTTCCTGACCCATGGCTAAAAGGACTTTTAAAAGAGGGAAAAGAACAAACCAAAGGAAAAAATGGTAATCTGAAACTGTACTTTTACAGCTATTTGCAAACCATATGGATGGCAAGACTCTGACACGCAGTTTAGTAGGTAAATGCTGTGGAACCTTAAGAGGTTCCATAAGGTGAACTGAATCAGTGACCTACCTACTCTCTAAAATCATGGAATTAGTCAGTCAAAGTCTTCATGAAAATAAAGCTCAAAAAAACCCTCAGTGTTCAGTTTACTACTATTGTGTCCTTTTTTGGTGAGCATATAAAGAAGTTAATTCTTCTACTGATTCTTCTAGCTGATTCTTCTACTACCTCTTAAACAAATAGGTTCTGCAGCATGGTATCGAGTTTGAGTCCCTCCCAAACAATGAAGACACTGATTTAATAGAGCAAATTCAAAAGAGGGTCATCAAAATGACCAAGAGGCCAGAACATATGACACAGGACAGTTTCAAAGAACTATGTTGGTTCATTTTGAGAAAAAGAAGAGGGGGTGATTTTTGCTGTTCTGAGGTCAGACACTGGAACTGATTTTCCACAGAAATTATGGAAACACTACACATGGAAATAATTAAAATTTAACCAGATTATGCCCTGGGCAACCTGATACAACATTCAAGACATGTCATTTTTCCAAGCTGGCAATGCTTCGAGGAAAATCCTGGACTAGATGACTTCCAGAGGCCTATCCAACCTACCTTATACAATGGATTACATCTTTCCTTTAAGATTTTATGAACATTTCGCCTTTAAGGGATTCATTCTTTTAAAATAAAATTTCAATAATGAATAACTATTACACTTCCTCAGCTAATTAAATGTCAAAATATTTTCTACAGAATTCCAGTTTTTCAAGCAGTGAAACAAAAAACTTAAGTTTATATTCCAACATAAATAGCACAGACAGAGTTTATGTCTTCTTTACTGAAGCAATGATGAAGTAGTTTTTATTCAGCATGAGTCTAAATTAACTATAACCAAATAAAAGCATTGTTTCAGTTTCTCACCTTGGGAGGGAGGTACTGATCTGCAGCCTTGGCAAAGCAGGAATGACTTCAACAGTACAGCCATTGGTCTTCACTCCTGGTAGATTGTCCAGCAGGCAATCACTGAAGACTCCAAAAACTGAAGTATGGTAGCCTGATTTTTGGAAGAGAACACCAGTATTCTGTGATTTTTTCTGAGAATTCTATAAATACTAAATTTACTAATCACATCTTGACATTATTTCTGCTACCCAAACCACCATGTCCTCTACAGGGCAATTTTCAAAGAATATAAAATCAGGAAAATGTTTCACAAACCCTTACAAAATGACATACAAAATTTAAAAATAAAAAAAGGGCCAAAGTTTGTGTTCAGTATAGTGTTCAGTTCTGGAGTACTCTACATAAGAAGGACATTGAGCTGTTGGAGTGGGTCCAGAGGAGGGCCACGAAGATTATCAAAGGGCTGGAGCAACTGCCTTATGAGGGGAGGTGTCCCTGCCTATGGCAAGGGGGTTGGAACTCGATGATCTTTAAGGTCCCTTCCAACCTGAACTATTCTATGATTCTAAGTTTCTACCAGGCTGCCATGGTTAGACTTCAGAGAGAAGAAAGAAGCATGTCTTTCTTGCTCCAGATGCCCCCTTTGTGGGTGCAGACTCATGAGGGGAAAACAAAAAACATTTGTGGGTTGAGACAAAGGCAAAAGGCGAAGTTTAACATAAGAACCTCAGCAATAGGAAAAGAACAATAAAGAGTCTCAAGACTAAGAAGGTAAAGATAAAAGAATCCTAAAGGAAGTCAACCAGCTCTGAAGCCCTCAGCAAAAGGAGGACATGAAATGGTTGAAGGTGGTCCAGAGAAGGACCACCAGGATGAACCAATGACTGGATCACCTTGGTTGTGAGGACAGGCTGAGATACTTGGGGCTGCTCAGCCTAAAGACAAGGAGAGAAAGGAGACCTCACAGTGGCCTCCCAGTACCTGAAGGGCCTACAGGAAAGCTGGGGAGGGACTGTTTGTCAGGGCATGGACAGGAGAAAGGGCAATGGCTTTAAATTAGAGCAGAACAAGTTGAGATTAGACATTGGGAAGATGGTTTTTACCATGAGAGTGGTGAGGCATGGGAACAAGATGCCCAGAGAGGTGGTGGAGGCCCCATCCCTGGAGACATTCAAGGCCAGGCTTGATGAAACTCTGAACAACCTCACCTAGTTAAGGATGTCCCTGCTCACTGCAGTGGGTCAGACTAGATGGCTTTTGAAGGTCCCTTCCAACCCTATAATTGTATGATTCTAAGTATGTCTGAATATACAAACATAAAAGGCCATAGTTTATCCACTAAAACTTCAATTTAGTGGAAAAGTAGCTCTACACAATTCCTCACTAGGCAATGTATCGAGATGCATCTGAAGGAAAATTTGATACCTCCACTTGCAAACACCTGCCAAGTACAGAAATCAACTCCTCTACTTGCAATACATTTTTAGTCTGGGAAACTAAAAGCAGACAGCAACAGCACAAATGTTAAAAATGCTTTGATGCTTTCCTGTATTTGCTGAAATAGATTTCAGTGAAAAAATACAAATGAAATTAAATGAAGGTTCTTTTTATGAGCAGACAGAAAAGCACTTAAGAAAAACTCAGTGAGAATAGAGATTCTTCAAGTGCAAAGCCATGTTTTTTTGGTGTTTGGCTTTATTAAAGTGGATTTTTTTCCTGTAACTCTGTATTCAGGAACATGGACCTAAAATCATGTGCTGGTAAGATGATTCAATCCTACTACGTGTTGAATCAATCATCTTCACATATACTTCCTTTTTCAGGACTCTAATCTGCTCGTCTTCTACAAAAGCTCTTTAATACTTCTTTCTTCCTACCAACATCATTTTATTTAGACCCAATAATGAAATAACATCTTGACTGCAACAGACTGCACATATTAGTTAAATTGTCTCTACAGAAGTGATCTGCACAAAATTCTGTAATCTTACACGAGCACAATTAATTAAGAAAAATGAACTGATTATCTCTTGTATTCTCTTGAAAAAGTTCAATAATCCCTCCTCAGAAGCTTTCCACATGAAAGCATTAGTAAAGGGGAGTTTGAGTTTATTATCCTTTTTCTTTCATACATGAGATACTGTAAAGAAGTGTTTATTACTGCTGTTGCAACCAAGAGATTTATCAGACCGTGTTTTTAAAAAAGATTAGTAAAGAAAATAGATTCTATTTTTTTTCTTCTGCACGATGAGCAGAATTCAGAGTGGCAAATATATAACAGGACATCAGTGTAAAATGGACCATATGAAATTGTGTAATCTATGGAAATGTAAAACTGTGTTTTTGCTAGGTATTCTTTTGCTTGGTTGTTTTTGCTCTCTACAAGTACCCAAAAGGAAGGTGTAGAGAGAAGGAGGCCAGTGTCTTTACCCAAGTAACAGGTAGCAGGACAAGATGAAACAGCTTCAAGTTACACAAGGGGAAGTTTTAACTGGATATGAAGAGCAATTTTTGTACTGAAAGGGTTAACAAGCATTGGAAGATGCTGCCCAGAGAAGTGGCTGAGGCACCATTCATGGAGGTATTTAAGGGATGGGCAGACATAGAGGTTAGAGATAACATTTAGTGATGGTTCTTGTCAGAGTTGGGTTGAGGACTGGACTCTATGATCAGAAAGGTACCTTTCAAACAAGATGTTTCTATGATTTTGTGAAGAAAATTACTGAAGACAACTCTTACCATTGATGGTGATCTGTCCAGTAGTTTGAGGAACACCAACAAGAGTTACAGGATAGAGACCAGATTCCGCAGGTAGAGAAAGGGCTGCAGGAAGAGATTCAAATTCTACTCCTGTTGTCAAGAGACCCTGAAAAAGTCACATTACATAGATAAATCAATTTATGATATAGACTTACATTTTTTTGATATATACCCATATTTTAACATTTTCCACCACTAGTGGGAGGTGTTCCTACCCATGGCATGGGGGCTGGAACTAAATGATCTTTAAGGTCCCATCCAACCCAAACCATTCTATGATTCCAATTTTCTAATGGCAGTTATTTTGGTTTTGACTAAAGCACAGATCTAGAATTAAGGAAAAATTTGCATTCAAGAGTGAAACATGTTTCAGGATCTGAGATGAGAATTCTGTAAGAAAGACTGATAAAAATTTATACCTTAGCAGAGTAAGAAGTGATATAATCTGAGTGCTGTTGTTTTCTACCTACATTTAATTGTACCTGTGATCTTAGCTAATATATTTGCTTATATTTTGGACAGTGGAAATCAAACAACAGAATTGGTTCTTGCTTAGCTTTAATTAAAGTTCCTGGCTATTTACCTTTGGGGAGAAAAAAAGTCCATATTTACAGATAACACCTCAACAAGTAGGAATAATTTACTGGACAGGGCATGGAGCAACCTGGTCTGGTGAGGGCTGTTCCTGGTGAGGGGGGTTGGAAGCAGTTGATCTTTGAGGTCTCTTCCAACCCAAACCATTCCCAGATTCAGTTTGCTAAACTGAGCTTCTGTTAAGCCAGGATGCTTGCAGTTAAGACTGCATGATTTATCCCCTCAGATATAGAGAGAAGAGAGAAAACTCTTAAATTTAAAACATCATAAATTTAAAATGTAGGACAAAATAAGAAATGAAGAAAAACAAATTACTTCAACTTTTAAATACAATGTTACTGTCCTACAGAAAGGCAGGGGAAGGACTTTTTAATATGATATCGGATGGGAGGACTAGAAACAATGGATGGAAATTGGAGGGGGGTAGATTTAGACTTGACATAAGAAAGAAATTCTTTACAGTGAGGGTGGTGAAGCACTGGAATGGGTTGCCCAGAGAGGTTGTGGATGCCCCCTCTCTGGAGGAGTTCAAGACCAGGCTGGACAAGGCACTGGGCAGCCTGATGTAGTGGGAGGTGTCCCTGCCTATGGCAGGGGGGTTGGAACTCGATGATCTTTGAGGTCCCTTCCAACCTGAACTATTCTATGATTCTATGATTAGTAGACTGGGTTTTTTTAAAACTAAGTCAATGCATTTAAGTTGTTTGAACACATTGCTGTTTTAAGTAAGAAATTTAACATTGTAAAGCATGCAAATCTGTTATAAGCTGCTTATCTCTACACATTTCTATTTTTTAATAACAATGTTGTTCAAATATCTCAACCAATTAATGCAGTAGCTTCAACTGGATTAAAATTCAACTCCAAGATAATGCTTCATAGGAACTGAAACCTCCCTTGAAAGAGATAGATAGTAGTTTTGAGAAGACAAACTAAAAAACTTTATGGTTTGAGTCACAAAGAGTCACACCACAAAGTGACTGAACAAGGAGTTTGAGCAGCAGCAACATCCGCTGCGTGATGTCAGAATACCAGCACTGCTTTCCTTTAAAACATCTACCATCACCTCATTTTTAATTCATCTGGGTTTTAAATGAGGCACCTCTTAACACTCATGTCAGCTCTAACAGGCAAATGAGGTCTCTTATATTTCTTCTTCTCAATTAGAAATTAGGGAAATTGATACTTGGGTAACAAGTGCTTCAAGAAAGGCAAATGGCACCTCCAGAATTAGCCAACCAATGACTGAAACTTGACCTGGTCATGTACATTAAGTTTTAATGGTCTGATTTGCTTCAGTTCTAATCACCATCAAGCAATTCCTAGACATTAACCAAAATCAACCCAGCAGCAGTCAAAAGCTGAACTAAATTAGAAGCCATTATTAGAATTTCTTCCCTTCTCAGCAGGCAGTGGGCCTTGTGGAAAATTAACAAATAACTGTCCTTAATATACATGCTGGTAATAACTAAATACTTTGCACTCAAATTTTTTACAGCAAAACACAGAACACAACTAAAGCTTAGGAAAGCAAATGGAAGAGGTTTGTCAGGTTCTTGATTTCTCTTCTACTGAAGTTTGGAGTCAATGGACAATGGTTGAAACTAGAGCAGGGCAGGTTTAGACTGGACATTAGGATTAAGTTCTTCCTCATCAGGGTGGTGAGACACTGGAACAGGCTGCCCTGAGAGGTGGTGGAGGCCACCTCCCTGAAGACATTCAAGGCCAGGCTCAATGAGGCTCTGAGCAACCTGATCTAGTGCAAGATGTCCCTGTTCCCTGCAGTGGGGTTGAACTAGATGGCTTTTGAATGTCCCTTCCAACTCAATGCATTCTATAATCCTAAGACAGCAATAAGTTGCCTCATTGTGGGGAACTGAGGACTGGAAAGGACCAGAGCCAAACAACCCTGAAAAAAAATTAAGGTTGCAAAGGTGTGTGGGAGGAAGCAGGGAAATAAACTGAGAAAAATTAAATCAATTATTGCAATTTTTTTGAAGGCTAACAGTCAAGGCTCAGGAAAAGCAATGATCTGAAAAAAGCTGTCAGAGATTGCATTTTCTTCACCAAAGGTTTTAAACTAAGAGATTTCTATCTCTTAGAATAGACAGAAATCCGGACAAAATTGAAGATGAATAGGGACAGCAATAGAAAAAAAGCCACATGAATGCATCTGGAGTACCATCACCCAAATTATGTATGTGCTCCTGGACAAGAAGGAAGAGTTACTAGTAAAAGAAACTGCTGGTCTTAAAATTATTTAATAATGGTACAGAAAAAAATATTTTAAATTGCTATGTAAGACATATATTGTCTCCTAATCCTTCCAATTAGATCAAAATTACAACTATGGACTATGCTCATCAGAGATGCAGCACACTGATTACTGGTAACTAGGGCAATGTAAGTCCTCAGCACAATTTACTTTCCCTATAATGCAATAAGAATGCATTCACAATCTATTTTCTCACTCAAAAAAAAAACCCCAACACAAGAGGAATTCATGAAAATTAAGGTATTTTCTAGGAAGCCAAAGCAATTCAAACACCAAAACACCTGCATGAAGCACATACTATGCCTGGGATAGAAATTAAAGTGCCTCAAGTGTTATTATCACACAAAGGAAAACACAGAATTGGTTTCTCTCTTTTGCCATTCAGTAAAACTTGTAAGTTTTTAGAAGTGAAAAACTCACCAAGATGGCAAAAAAACCCAATACAAACCTCATCTGAGCTTCAGAGTTCCAGACAAACTGAAATTGAGATACTTTCCCTTAAAACTTAATTCACAGCACTAAGTTTTATAAGATGGTGACATATCTAGACTGTCTGAAAGACACTTTGAATAAAACCGTTTGCTGGAGAGCAGAATTCAGCAATATTTGCCCAACATCGCCCTCTGGTGCTTAAACACTTCTTCTATTGACAGTGACAAATCACAGCTGAAGTCTTATGCTCTACTTAAATAGATCTTATCTTTTACTTAAATATATCCTTTACATAAACTTTTTTTAAAGTAACAATGCCATTAAAATTCATTTTCATGCTGAACATACCTTATACAACATAGTCAAATACTACACATTATAACTGTCAAATATTTATTTAAAAGGAAATTTTCCCTACTCTTTCTAATAAGTTTATTTTAGGCAGATCTAAGAAATACCAAACATAACCCTTTTTATCCTGCCCCCAGTCACCTTTCTGTTGTACATTCCTGCCTAATTAAACGTTCTCTATAGGTAAGTAAATATTTTTTCCACCTGGCAGAAACCCTATAAAGATGTGAACTCACTAAAGAGCTGTTCATGTAAACAATTTAAATTATCAGAAGCTGAGTTGTGGGGCTGATTATACACATGGGATTTCTAAACATGACTAGAGAGCTCTTGTCTAATTGCATGGTTTTCATGTTTACCAAGAAAAAGTGAAAAAAAAATAACAGCCATTCTTATACCATCATTAATCAAACTACCATAACTGTCTGCCTCCAAATACTCACGTGTAGCAGGAGAAATTTAAAACAAAGATGTGCTTTTTGCATAATGAGCTTTTAAATTAAATATTTATTACTGCATTCTATATATAGTAAAATATGAAATATTTCATTACTATAAATTATATCACTACGATGTTTTGGGGTAGTATTTCTTTATATTTATTACAGTTTACTTTACTCTGTATATATTGTCACTTTCTTATAATCACAGCTGTACTTTCTATAATTAATGCAGAAAAAAGCTCTCCCTTTCAGTCAAAATTTTTCATCTTTTATTTTTGCCATCAATATGAGAGGTTAGAAAGAAAGAGGAAAAAGTAATTAAAGTCATAGAGGATAAAACACTGCAGTTCCTCTTCACCTGCATTTTATTTAAATAGAAGATCTCACTAGACTGTACCATGATTTATTGTTTTAAACGTCTGTCTCAAGATACAAAATAAATCCACCAGAGACTTCTCAGAATTGTGGGATTTCAGGGGTTTTTTTGAAGGCCTGAAATCTGAAGTTCAGAAAAAAATGCTTATTGACTGTAAAAGAGAGAGAGAGCCCCGACTGGAGCACTTCTACTGTGATGTCAAGTTGAGAGCTCTTCGGTACAGAGAAGGCTCCAGGGAGACCTTAGAGCCCCATCCAGTTCCTACAGGGGCTACAGAAGTAATGTAAAGGGACTCATTGTCTTGGAATGGAGCAATGGGATGAGGGTAATGGTTTTTAAAATTACAAAAAAGAGATTTTTATTAGATATAAGTAAGAAATTCTTTGCTCTGAGAATGGTCAGACACTGTCCTTGTTTGTCCAGAAAAGCTGCTGATGCCCCCCAACCCTGGAAGTGTTCTAGGTGAGGCTGGATGGGACTTTAAGCAACTTGGTCTGGTGGGTGATGTCCCTGCCCATGGGAGGTTGGAACTCATTCTGTTCTCTCACTTTGTTGCTTTAAGACACCGGCTACATCCTATTAAAGCACTTCCTCTGATTTTACCTGTGCTCTCTCTTGCCTTGTTTTATTGACCAAAACACAGAGCTGTTGACCTGATCACCTCCACATTCCCTGATTCAACATCTTCATTTTACAAATTTACAAACACTGTTTCACCTTTCATTAGATCAGCCTTCCAACTACATGGGCAAAAGAAAAACATGACAGGGAAAATTACAGAAAAGTTATACAGAAATGGGACATGCATGAAGAACAGATATCTAAACAGAGTCCTAAGTCATGAATATGCATGCTAGGGAATAAACAGCAAGAACAGAGATGGGCAAAGAAATTTGAGAACAATAAAATAAAAGAACAAAAAAAATATCAACTTCTCAGACATTACAAGGGCTTATCATCAGAGCAGCACTGATCAAAGCCTTGTCTTCACCGCCTAATATCAAGTCTAAAAATTCAATTTCTTTTACTTAAGCATATCTCAATTAAAGTATACACACTTAGAATAAATACTTTAAACAATAAAAACAACCAGAGAAGCCTTTCAATGGGCAATCATTCTCCTTAACAACTTGTGCTTAACACTAAGTTGTTGTTAAGCATCACAGCTTCCAGTCACAACAAACAGAACACATTATGAACAGTACCGTGATAAAGGTTTGGATTGATGCTTCCAGCAGTCTTTGAACACGAAACAAGTAAGCCAAGAGAGCACCAAATTATAAAGAGAAAGATGAAGGAAAAGGAAAAATTAGAAAAGAAGAATAAGATTACAGATGAGCCTCATGAGTTTTAACAAAGACATGTGCAGGGTCCTGCCCCTGGGACAGGTATCAGCACACAGGCTGGGGAAGAAAGAATGGAGAGGAGCCCTGCTGAGAAGGATATGATGATGCTGGTGGATGAGAAGTTCAGCATGAACTGGCAACATATGCCCACAGCCAGGAACCTAAACACAACTTGGGCTTCAACCCCAGAATTATAGCCAGCAGGTCAAGGGGGGAATTTTGCCCCTCTACTCTGATGAGGTGACTCCAGAGGAGGGCACAAAGATGATCTGGAGCACCTCTGCTGTAAGGAACAGGCTGAAAGCATTGGGATTGTTCAGCCTGAAGAAGAGAAAGCTCTGGGGAGACCTTCTTGTAGCCTTTCAGCACCACTTCAATGGGGGTGAAATGTGGGGAGAAACTTTATAGGAGAGCCTGTTGCAACAGTACAAAGGGTAATGGTTTTAAACTAAAGGAGGGGAGACTCAGACTAGACAAAAAAGTGTTTTATGCTGAGGCTGGTGAGACACTGGCCCAGGTTGTCCAGGGAGGTGGTATACACCCCATCTCTGGAAACACTCCAGGTCAGGTTAGATGGGACTCTGAGCAACCTGATCTAGTAGAATCCTTCTCATTGAAATAGTGTCTGGACTAGCTGGCCTTTAAAATCCCTTTCAACCCAAACTATTCTATGGTTTTGTGATTTCATGACAGTTTTTGTTACCTGTTAATGAATGGTGAACCATGAAAAGGGTAAAGAACAAAGGAAATCAAGCAATGGAGAACTCCAAGAAGGACTGACAGGCATCAGAAAAAAGTCTGAACAATCAGTCAGACTGCAAAGGTAAGGTGCTGAGTCAGACAGAAGGAAAAAAGCTGTGGGACAGGCAAGCTGGAGCTGCCACTAAATGACCGAGAAGGACATGCTTGCTGCGAAAATGATTCTATGAGGCTAAATAATAAAAAAGAATGTGATACACAATGAGAAATCAGACAACAAAGGGGCACGGGGATCCGCAGGCATGAGTACACGTTAATATTGAAACAAAGTACTTTAAAATATTAAAGAACGCTTTGAATTATTCAAATAAAAACAAAAGAGTTTATTCTTGTGAGAAAGTAATAACTATTCCCTGATTCTAGAAAACTCAAAGACGAGACTGGAAAATCAGAACAATGTAGGCTGGAAGGAAATGTGAAAGGTTCTCTTGCCCAGCCCCTGCACAGATCAGAGCTATCTCTGTTGGTCATTTAAGTTTTCCACTGTCTTTTACACCCGAGTTTTGATGGCTTCTAAAGATGGAGAGTCTACTAGCTTTCTAGACAACCAGTTCCAGAGTATGATCACCCTCTTAACTGGAAAAAAGGAATTTATGATTAAAGCTTTCTAGTACTGCAATGTTCTCGGCCTCACGTCCTTTCCCAGGGCAACTCTGGGAAGTACCTGGCTCTTCCTTCAGACTCCCATCCTGGGATCTTGGAAAGCAATAGGAATTACCCCAATATTCTTCACTTCCAAACAAAATTAAGAGATGCAGCTCTATGAACCTGCCATCATTTTGGTAACACTGCTGGACTGACACCAGGATATGCTATTTCCATTGTATGAGGAGCTCAGAACTGGCCCCACTTCTCTCTTGAATGCCAAATGCAGGAGACTATTTTCCTCAACTTGCTGGCTACAGGCTTCGTACCATGGGCTAATCAAGCAAAATGAACTAATTTCTACCAGCAAGATGACATTGGTGCACAGCCGAATTTCTCAAAGCACTCTATTTATGGAGCACTGACTAAAGAACTATGTTAATCACTTCAATTATTTGTCTCTAGTTTGTGTGATCGCTTCGCTCACAAACAAAAGTGAAACTCAGTGTTAATTCTAAGGCAGCAACTTATTACACTAATGGTAAAAATAACTATGATATTGAAATTCATTTGCTCAGGATGGGCTCCACATCTACGAAGAACCCTGAATTCCCTCTTCTTGGAGAGGAGAATGTTCCAGAGAGACCTCATAGCGGCCTTACCAGTACCTGAAGAGCCCTACAAGAAAGCTGGGGTGGGCATGAAGCAACGAGGGGCAATGGCTTTAAACCAGAGCAGGGCAGGTTTAGACTAGATATTAGGAAGAGGTTCTTCACCATGAGGATGGTGAGACACTGGAACAAGTTGCCCTGACAGGTGGGGGGCGGTCCCATCCCTAGAGAAATTCAAGGCCGGGCTTGATAAGGTTCTGAGCAACCTGATCTAGTGAAGGATGTTCCTGCTAACTTCAGGGGGGTTGGACTACATGGCCGTTGAATGTCTTTTCCAACTCTAAGATTCTATGATCTTAAATATATGTAAGCATTTGTAAGAAATTTCTTGTGAAGACATTACCCACACCTTGGGTTTCTTCAATAAGTCATTACATCATTACTTACACAATCCAGATTAAGACTATAAATAATGATGTTCATAAGTGAAATTAATTCCTATGCAATGTCCTTCCCAATGTGTAGCTTTACACTTTCTTTTTCTGTTAATTTCAAAACAATATGGAATATTTCTGTCAGGGTTAGGTAAAATGGTGCTGAAGAAAGCAGGGCATCAGCTTGCAAGAGTGGCCTTTTATGATGGTATAAGCACAACCTTTGAGCACGTTCATTTCCCACAGAAAAAGGCTTTTATGTAGCATATTATCAGTAATTTAGATCAAATTGTTTGAGTAGTTGCTGCAGTAGACCAATCAATAAAAAACACAAACAAATGAAAATCCAGGGCAAATAAATACATGCTGATTCACTTCACCTAACAGGGCTCTAAGAGATGGGATTTATTGTTTAAAGCAACATTAAAGATAAAAATGTTTAACATAAAGGACAACACTGAATTAGGGCTGGGTGAAGATTAAGTCTGTTTGGTACTTAAAGGACTTTTAACCTTTAAATTGATAAGGATTTCTAAAAACATCCTGTTAGTTGGCATAAAGAGGAGGAAAACTGACTGTTGCAGGATATATTGAAAGTAGTTAACAGAAGTCATAGAAGGGTTCAGCTTGATCCCTCTAACCTTACAATCTGGTAAAGAACCATGCAATTTTCTCTGATATTTCAGTCTTTTTCTCCTCCCTCCTGATTTTACCTTATGGTGTTTTCAAATAGCATGTAACACTGGGAACAGCAGATCTATAAGCTAAAGCTTCCACTGAAAAAAAAACCTTCTCTGAACTATCTATTTTCACTCCTCAAAATTTTCACAAATGTAGTCAAAATGAGAACTGGAAAAGCAAAGATGAATGTGGATTTTTATCAAGTATACATCAATTATTAGGTTTTGGTATATAATTATTACTTGAAAAGCTGTATATGTAAATTATGTAGCATGAGTCCTAGTCAATGTAAAAAAGTACAGAATTGATTTAAGGGTCAGAAGCAATAAAACATTTAAACACTCTGAGTGGCAGTGATTTTCATTTCAATACCTCATTACCATCAGATCTGAGAAAATTGACAACAAAACGGAGGTTACAGCGA
This sequence comes from Turnix velox, assembly GCA_013400935.1. NCBI lineage: Eukaryota > Metazoa > Chordata > Aves > Charadriiformes > Turnicidae > Turnix > Turnix velox. The sequence continues at coordinate 142,750 of VZTY01024609.1, forward strand.
TTTAAAAGGGTTTTTTAAGTTATTTCATTAATTAAAAGCCATGTTTGAAAGCTCAACTGCAAAAAAATAAAGAAGTTATTTAGCAAGATACTTACCATGTTTTCTACTCGGAGTTCAAAAGGCATTGGGTTGTACACCATCAACTGGACTTCACACACATCACCCTGGACCCACTGGAAATCTGCAGGAAATTATAACAGAATTAATGTAAGAATTACCTAATCATGGAGTTAGAAAAAAAAGTAGCATCACTATGGTACCTTTATGTTCTAAATTGAGGTGGTGGAGGCCCTATCCCTGGAGACATTCTAGGCCAGGCTTGATAAGGCTCTGGGCAACTTTATCTAGTGCAACATGCCTCTACTCACTGCAGGGGCTTGGACTAGATGACCTTTAAAGATCCCTTCCAACACTGTGATTTAACATTGCTGTATAATCCTATTTAACATCATTGTGGGGCAGAAGATGTAAATTACAGGCAAAGCAATGGGTTAAAGGGCTATAAGGTTTCATTAATACAAAAATTGTTCTTCAAAGCCCCAGTGTGCCAGCATTACATTGATAAAATTAACTCAGGCATCAATTAAAAATGGTTCTTAAACACATCTTTAATGTTTAACACCTAAAGGCTTACACACTTGGAGATAGGCACAGAATACACATTGCCTTGGATAATGAAGGCTCAGATAAAAGAGCAAGCAGATATGGAATGAACACAAGAGGAAGAAGGAAATTAAAAATAATGGAAGCAAACTTTCATACAGACACAGCTGATGATACAGAATAAATAAAAGATCAATCTAAATTAAGAAGGAACCAACTGCTCACAAGCAAATGCTGCCTTAGTTTCCTCCCTCCCACTAATTTTCTTTGGAAAACACTAAGTAGTTTGCGAGACACTGTGGGAGTGGAGGATTATACCAGGATCTACAGACAGATTATTCCTGAGGTTCAAAAAATGGAGAATTAAACAATAATGTAAATTATTAAGTTACTTGTGAAAATACTTAGGAGAGATGATGACCATAAATAGGTCCAGGAATCATAGAATGTGTTGAGTTGGAAGGGAACTTCAAAGGTCATCTAGTCCAAACTTCCTGAAGTTAGCAGGGACATCCTGCACTAGATCAGGTTGCCCAGAACCTCATCAAGCCTGGACTTGAATGTCTCCAAGGATAGGGCGTCCACCACCTCTCCGGGTCACCTCTTCCAGCATCCCTCCACCCTAATAAGCTGTACTTTCATTTCTGTATCACTAACAGGTGACAGAGCTTCAACTTTAAAGACACTTCATCTTGCCATATTAAAAATTAAAATTTTTGTTTGCTTTTCTTAATTGAAGGAAGTGAGAAGTTTATGGAAGTGACACCAGCAGCAGAGATGTAAATTCTGAAGAACTGTTCAATACAGAATCAACATTTCATAATCTTTTTAGCCCACGAGATCCCATCTATTTTCCCAGTTTCTCAGCTGACCACATTCTGCTGAAGTTCACACTTGAAACTGAACATGACACAATTATCCATATAAATGTAGGACCCACAGTCTAAATAAGCAAAAGGTGGTTAAACTACTGGTCAAATAAACGATAAGCTTATGTATAATATACATGGATTAACTACTCCTTTTTTCAATAGTTTTAATATACATTATTAATCCTTTTTTACTGAGATCTTAGAAACTGGCCAGTAAAAAAGACCAGGATTGCCAATATTAAGACTGTAATTTACACAGTTGAAACCATCTGTACTCTAATTGTACTTTTACAATCATTTACTATCTGATTACACTTTGCAAGGAATATCAGAGAGCTCAGGGGATGTGCACTTAATGCAAATGTTTAGCTGCAATTAATGCTGGAGGAAATTAAAAACATACATTTAGAGATACTAACAGGTTATATTACTATTAAACTTGAAAAAGCAAAGCTGATGATTCAAACAAAACCTTTAAAAGCACAATTATATGAGATGTTCTGTAAAGTGCTTTTTTAAACAAAAAGAACTACTTTTTAGTGTCCTCAACATTTTATGCATTCTGCAGTCCCAAAAAGAACCAATTCCTTGTCAGTGGAGGTAAGCAAAGAGCTTCCAAGATACCCAATGTTTTTACAAGCATTAACTGCAACAAACTTCCAAGGGATGTAGTGTGCTCCACATCATTAGAACTTTTCATGATGTGAATGGGCAGCCTGATCAATGGTATTATCCAGGCTCCCATTCCCATGACAAATTGGACCAGAAGTTCTTCTTAGATCACTTCAACTACTCCATAATTTCATTTTTTGACTACTAGTCTTATTCCCATAAGAAAACATGACTAGTCTCTACAACCACCAAAAAGAAGCTCCCACTTGCTTTCAGGAAGATCATGTAAAAGATGCCAGGGAAATGCTACAGAGTTGTTTCCTTGGAGGAAAAAAGCTTTTGAAAAGAAAGATAAAAATCAAGAATCAGGTTATGTGGTCCTAGGTAAAATTATTATTTATATCATTTAATATAGAAATTACTTTAGTTGACAGATTTACTAGTAGAACTACATTATACATACTTGCCACTTTATAACCATGCAAAAAATGGGTTTTTTTTAATGACTAGCATAGCACTAAAGCAACTTAAGTAAATATAATTCTCCCATTTCCTGGAAAGCTTATCAAGCTGAATACTGAAAAATATTTCCCTGTTTAGGGACTGTTCAAAGGGTTTGTTTCTCTTTCATTTGTCAACAGTACTTGACTTCCTTCACAGTAACAACAATTTACACAAAATATGACTTACATATTTCCATGTAATTCATTTGTTATTGTTGTTTTTAATTAGAAGTTGAATGTCATTAAAACGCTCTCATTAGTTTCAAAGTTTATTAACTTCCTCAGCTTCTTGCAAAGGAAGAGCTTGTTTTGTATATTCTTTTGTTTGCAAAACTCAAAATGAAACATTAGAGGCTTTCAGAAGTGAATGCACCGTGTACAAACTTCAAAAGACAAATGTTCCACGGCTCACAAGCAGCTCAAACATCTCCTCAGGCTAAATAAAACCTAAAAGGGAAAATTACTCTGTATAATGTCAAACTCCTGTGGTACACACAGCACTAAAAGAAATCTTAACCTGAACTGTTTGAAAAAGGCAGGTTCCTTTTGTATCCATCAAAGAACACAAACACTGCATAAAACAGCTGTTTGACAATTATTAGCAATATGAGTAATTTAAATTAAAACAAAACCCATACAACAAGGTATATCTAAAAGATTACACATTGAAAATGTAATTGTGATCTATTTTTGAACAAATTATTTAGAGAAATAGCAGCTATTTTCCAAAGAAATAATTCTGTTAATGAGAAAGCACTTCAAGATATTCCCACACTTCCACATATTAAAAACTTCCTATTCACTTAATGATTCTTATTTCTTAGCCTGTTAACATCTCAACCTTTATTTTTTTCAAGTCAAAATAGTCCTGCAGCACAGCAGCAACAAAACATGTCCATCCAAAATGCCATTACCTGAAGGGGTTACAGGAAAGCTGGGGATGGACTGTTTGCCAAGGCATGGAGCAATAGGATGAGGGACAGTGGATTTAAAACAGAACAGGGCAAGTTTAGATGAGACATTAGGAAGAAGTTCTTCCCCATGAGGGTGGTGAGGCACTGGAAGAGGTTGCCCAGAAAAGTGGTGGAAGCCCTGTCCTTGGAGATATTCAAAACCAGGCATGATGAGGCTCTGAACAGCCTGATCTAGTGCAAGTTGTCCTTGCTCACTGCAAGAGGTTGGACTAGATGGCCTTTGAATGTCCCTTCCAACACAACACATTCTGTGATTCTACAACCTTTGAGACATTTTTTTCTCCTTTGAATTTCTAACTATCACATGAAGAACAAAGTTTTGCTTATTCAGAACCTTAGGCTAAAAACTGGATTGTTTCAAAGAAAGCAATAGTCAGGTTTCTTTTGCTTGACCAAGAAAGATTCACTTATTGAACAAACAATGAAAAATACTGTAAAATATTCTTACCTATTTTCTTGCTTCGTTCTTCCCCACGGCTGTGTGCAATAATGGGAGAATATATGAAGGGACTTTTGGTTGATACATTCTGACCAAGAAGACTTTTCATTTTGTGAGGTCTGAGGTTGGTTGGGAGGTTCAAGAGCTTCACAGATCTGTTAAGTATCAAAAGTTTTAAAATATGTTATCTATTCTATTTTATTCTACAATATATCATAGTGATAAAAATGAAACAATAAATGAAAAATGACATTTTACGTAGGTAGTGATTAAAATTCCTGAAATGCAATATGTGAAGTAAACACTTAAACTATAAAAGAAAGTGACACCAAACTGAAGGCAAAATTTAGGAAAGCTCTTGGAAAAGAAATTCCAAAGGCAAAACATCTTCAGTAGAAACCAACAAAAATAAAACTATCCAGACTGGTAATTTGAAATCTAGCTATTAATTTCCAAGTCAAGAGTAGTCTGAACAACAGACATACCACAAGTCCAGTGCATAAAGGGCCAAATATTTTATTTAAACCCAAACTACAACAAAAGGCAGGGAAAATACTGGCCTTCCAGTGCTGATGGGGACTTAAAGATGGACTATCATGCATAAGAACAAGCAATAATTCAGTAAAAGCAGCAACTTTACAGAAGCCTGTGAGAATCCTAGTTAGGAGTGGGGAAATGACAAACTAAAGGTGAATAAAGGCACTACTGAGTATCACAGATAATTTGGCCCAGTCTCTTAAACTTGAAGTATTTGTGCTTTTAATTGAGAATGCCACCAAGAGACAAGAATCCTTTGCAATCACTCATGCATTAAATTTTCAACTTCTTCAAATTTGGTTTTCAGGTAATAAACCCAAAATTCCTATGGAATAAAGCTGACTAATTGCTAGAAGTACCCCAATTGCTTTACTAATTACTAGGGGCACCCCACCACATGGAATAAAACAAAAGCAGTGATGAAATAAAATGCTTACAAAGTTTTCCGGCAATAACTGCTTAGAAGACCTGGCATGTGTCAAGACAAACAACATTTTAGCTAAATACTTTTGAGACTTGTAAAACTAATGAAGGGCCATAGGTAAAGATTTTGAAAAAAAAAGCCTAACTTCTTCAAAGATTAACTCCTTTCTTCTTCCATTTCCTACACCCACCTCCTATAGCAAAACTTCCCTTATAACAGTGTAATAAACCAAAGAGGTTGTAAATGTTACACAATCACGTAATTACATTCCATTACATGTAATTACATTACATTACATTATCAGTTGTCATGTTTTATGAACTTCTTAAAGTATTAGGACAAGGACAGTGCAGTACTAAGAAAGTAATCTGCCTTCTTCAGTTGTAAAAGGGCTTAGAAATAACAAATGTCTTCATTACAAAAAGCAGACCATGCTTCATTCACATATTAAGAGTTTTGTATCATTTACAGGATGAAATAGAAACCATTCACTTGCCAAGGTTACAGAATTATACTTAACTTCAGAACAATAGGCTATTGCTGAGAACATGAATAAAATATAAGTCACCAGCACATTAAAGATTGGTTGTATTAAAAACCCACTAATAAAAACTACATCCATACAAGAAAATAGTTTGGTTTTAAAATTATTCCAATTATTCAAAATCATACAATCACAGAAAGTGGTGGAAGGGACCTTCAAAGGTCATCTAGTCCCACCCCCCTGCAGTGAGTAGGGATATTCTGTACTAGATCAGGTTGCTCAGAGCCTCAGCAAGCCTGGCCTTCAATGTCTCCAGGGATGGGGCCTCCACCACTTCTCTGTACCAGTGCCTCTCCACCCTCATGGTCAAGAACTTCTTAACGTCAAATCTAAACCTGCCCTGCTCTACCATAAAACCACTGCACCTGGTCCACCTGGGTGGAGAGTGGCTTGAGTGCAGCTCCGTAGAGAAAGACTTGGGTGTGTCAGTTGATGACAAACTCAACATGAGCCAACAGTGTGCACTCGCAGCCAAGAAGGCCAACCAAATCCTGGGTTGCATCAAGAGGAGTGTGACCAGCAGGTCAAGAGAGGTGATTTTACCCCCCTACTCAGCACTGGTGAGACCACACCTGGAGTATTGCGTCCAGTTCTGGAGCCCTCAACACAGGAAGGATATTGAGCTATTGGAGAGGGTCCAGAGAAGGGCCACGAAGATGATCAAACAGTTGGAACAATTGCTCTGTGAGGACAGGCTGAAGGAGTTGTGGAGGGGGATAGATTTATACTAGACATAAGAAAGAAATTCTTTACAGTGAGGGTGGTGAAATACTGGAACAGGTTGCCCAGAGGGGTTGTGGATGCCCCCTCTCTGGAGGTGTTCAAGACTAGGCTGGACAAGGCACTGAGCAGCCTGGTCTAGTGGGAGGTGTCCCTGCCTATGGCAGGGGGGTTGGAACTCGATCTTTAAGGTCCCTTCCAACCAAAACTATTCTATGATTCTATCACTGGCACCATGTCCTGGCAAATAGTCCCTAATTCAAATGACCTACAATTAGGAATCATAAACTAATTTCAGGGGTTACCAAAGAGATTAAAATCTTTTAAGTGGAAAAAGATGTGTTAATAAAAACACATCTTCACTCACAGGAGAAATTAAAGTAATTTTTAAAACTCCACTGTACTAAGTAAGCAGAAGTAAGGAAAAAAAGGGCACCAAATAAACATAAAGTAGCAAGAAAAGTATATAAGGACAAGATATTTGAGGTAAAGAGGAAGAAAATTCTTCCTTTTTTTCTTTTCAAAGAATTCTCATAAGAAAAAGAGCTATAGCACAGGTAAGTTATAAAAATTGGAACAGCCACCCTATCAGATGAGAAAGATAATATAACATTCTATTTTGTAGCTAAGGAAATAGTACATGATGATTACATAGCATGCTATAATGGAATACTATCTGATCCAACATGCTTTTAACTTCTGAAGCTTCACCACAGATGTAAAAAAATCATAAAGGTGTTTTGCAGTTGTTTGACTCGTATTTAAAATGTCAAAAAGAATCCCAGCATTTCAACAAAATACCTAAGAATACAGTAATATCTAAAGTACATCAATAACAGATCAAGCTTCTAGTTAAAAGACATGATAAAAAGAAAGACTACAAAGAATACCAAAAGAACAGCTAGACATTAAGTACTAGTTAACATGACTGATGGCTGATTAAGATTTTTCCAAGCCAAAACTTTTTCATTGCATTGTAAGAACAGAGGAGGGAAAGGAAACAAGAGCAACACATTCCAATTTCACTCTGGCATTTCAATGTTTGGCAAGGTTTTTATTAAGAAAGCTGCATCGAAAATGAGCATCCCACATTAAACAGATTAAAAACTACTAGATCATGAAATGCCAACAGTAAACCGAAGTCAGTCACCATCATCAGTAAAAGTACTGTTTCGAGAGGGCTTTAGCAAAGAGTGAATCACAAGCTGAGGTTATTCACCACTCACCAAAACCTCATTTCCACACTTTTTTGGATGGGCTGAGAGGTTTGAAGTTGTTCAGCTGGGAGAAGAAAAGGCTTCAAGGAAACCTTATAGCAGCCTACCAGTACCTGAAGGCCATTGTATGATTCTATGATAGACGACATCAGTTTCAGCTGAGTTCCAAGATCTCTTTCTGAAACTAAAGACCACAAACAGTATTTTTCTGCTCGAAGAGCTCTATTTCTGCCTCGGAAATTGTCAAAACAAGTTGACATTTTGACATTTTTCCATGTTACTGTGAATAGCTTACGTAAACTGAGGAAACTACATCCTTCCAGCTTCCTTTGAAATTTGACAGGTACTGTGGAAAAACTAAATATTGCATTTTCGAGTCTTACCTCACTATAGGTAACTTGGTGAATGGAACAGGAGGCAACTTCAAACCATCTGGAAGAGTGATGAATTCCATTGTACCAGGGCATTTTGCTGTGTAGCTTTCCAAGCTCTGGGTTACATCTTTCTTTTCTAGAAAAACACATTTGTTTAAAATGAATTAAAAAGAAATACAAACCTATATAACAGAAGTTTAAGATAAAGTTACAGCCTACAATTTTTCTTGTGGGTTTTTTGTTCAAACAAAATAACTCGAATGGAATGCCAATCAATGTAAGCACAGAGTGCTTTGACCTATGGTTCAGAAGACACAATATATGGATAAAACATGACTGAAAGTGAGATTAAGCAAGAGTTTTTTGAACCTTTTTGAATTTTGAAAGCCTACACCTGCTTTTTGTTCTCATTGTCAAGATAAAAACATCCACAATTTATCTAGTGAATGTACATATCCAACACGATTTGCCTCAAGCATGTTAAGGATATGAGTAATGTTTCAAAACAAATCCTGTTTTGAAACATTAGTTGAAACAATACCAAAGGCAAAGAAGAGAAACAAATTAATTCTGATGCTGCCTTGTGTTGAAACTATCTAATTCTTTAAATAATTGTACAATATTATGCTACTAAATCACAAGGCAAGAGGAGACTGCTTCAAGTTGCACCAGGGGAGGAATGGAGTGGATATTAAGAAAAAATTTCTATGCCAAAAAGGATTATCAAGCATTGGAAGAGGTTGTTCTGGGAAAAGGGTGGAATAGTCATCCCTAGAAGTACAGGCAAGGTGCTGAGAGATATGGTTTGGGGATGATTCTTGTCAGAGTCAGGTTGATGGCTGGACTCAATGATCTGAAAGGTCCTTCCCAATCTAAATAACTCTATGATTTTATAGCAGATGGTAGGAAAATTTTTCTTAGTTTTCTGGACCACACAAATTGTCTTCAATGAAGGATAAGAAATGCTTTTTTATTTTATTCAACAATTATTTTCAACACAGTATGTAATTTTGTCTGCAGAAAAAAATGTCCATTTGGAAATGTGCAGCCTGAAAACAAAACGCTTATAATGATGAAATGTGATTCTGCAAATAGAAATAATCCTAACAGAGTGTGCTTAGAGGGGAGAATGAGAGTGCTGGAAAGTCTTAGATCTCCGATATTTTAAACCACAGAGAACACTTGAGTCTCTGTGCACATGCTACTGAGAAAAAACACTATTTGATAACCCAATTGTTCATACAAAATATTTCCAAGATAAAAAAACTCAATGATAACTGGTGGCACCTCGGTGCTCAAACATTTAAGAAAGAGTAAAAAAAGCTGTGTATTAGCTGTGAGAAGAGCGAAAAAAATTGTGAGAGATACAGAACCTGCAACCCACACTACTACCCAAAACACTGTCCCAGCCCTTGAAAAGCATAAACATCAATTCAGCTTAGTCTGAAAGGTTTTAAGGAAATGAATACTTACTCTTTCAAAGGAAATATTAATTGATTTTAAACATGGCAACTGTTTTAAAATAGGGCAGGCTTATATCAGACATTAGGAAGTTCTTTACCATGGCAGTGGTGAAGCAGTTGACCAGAGAGGTGGTGGAGACCACATCTCAGGAGACATTCAAGGGCAGGCTTGATGAGGCCCTGAGAAACCTGATTTAGTGCAAGATGTCCCTGCTTACTGCAGGGGGCGGTTGGACTAGATGACCTTTGAAGGTCCCTTTTAACACAAGGAATTCTATGATTCCATGATTATAACTGCCACCCAACTGAGAAATGGCCTTGCTTGTGTCTGTATTTCACTGAACTGTCTCTTCAGCCACTCACCATAACCTAAGATCCCACAGAAAATTTTCCCAAAAATACATCATTAGACTTACACATGCATTCAAAAGACAGAAAGCATCACAGCTACCAAGAATGAAGACATCAATGCTGTACTATTTGCTTCACACTGCTTGAAACCTGAATCTGTCACACTGAAGAACTGGCTTTCATTCCATACTGTGAAACACCATCAACTATTGTATGCAAAGAAAGCATGCTGCCACTTGAAAGAAGAATGTGTTTATCGATTTTAGAGTAGCATTTTTATTTCACAGTAGAAGCCCAGCATCCTTTCAGAAAAGACAAAGCTAAAATAAGACATTTCTCTATGCTGATACAGTATGAAATGCAGTTCAAACAATCCTGCTACCAAGTCATCAGCTCTACTAGTCTTTACACAGCACTACATTTCAGCTGAGATGGTACAAGACCCAAAAGGAGGGTGTAGAGAGATGGGGGTTGGTCTCCTCTCCTAAGGAACAGGCAAAAGGACAAGAGGAAACTGCCTCAAGTTGCACCAGGGGAGAGTTAGACTGGATATCTGGAAAAAAATTTACACCAGAAGGGCTATTAAGCACCAGAAGAGGATGTCTAGCGAAGTTGTTGAGGCACCATTCCTGAAGCTAAATTTAAGAGGTGAACAGACATAGAACTCAGAGATATGGTTCAGTTGTAGTTCTTGAACTCAATGATCTGAAAGTCCCCTTACAGAAGAGACAATTCTAGATTCCATGACCTATTAAGAAGTATTAATGATGCAAAAGAGCAAGAGCTGCATGATTTCACCTGAGAGCCACTTTTGAAAGCAAGCACCTCTGCAGCATGAATGAATTATACAAACTTCTAGACTTAAACAGATCTTCAAAGTCTAAGAGATGCTAAAAGGTTGCTAAGAGGGACACCTATAAACAGCTCTGAATTTTCCCAGTATAGGCCTGTCTTACTGGTACAATAAGAAACTTCAGCAGCCTCCTGGGAGGATCTATTCAACTAAGTTTCCTGACCCATAGTTCGAAAGACTGAAACATTTAGCATTAGCACTTATCTTTCTCTTTGCAAAGAAGAGATAGGAAACAGCTACTCTTCGAGGTCTTAACCCATCTAGTGTCTCCATGCTGGCAATGTCAGCAGGAAAACCATCACCACTTGATCCTCTGACCTGTGAATTCACCTTAACAGCTTTAAAAGCCGGCACAGCAGCAGGAAATGCTATTGGGTACTCTTGAGTAAGTGTTAAAGGGCCTCATTTATTGAGTGAGGAAGGATGGGTTATTTTCTCATCAGGAATAACAACCTTCATGAGGTGTTTTTTTTTTCTCCTCCAGACCCACTGAAAGATCAAAATCATAGAAGAGCTGCAACTTAATAAAGCTGAGCAAAGCTGTAGCAGGTTTTACCACTCAAGCACATAGTTCCCCGTTTGTTCAGTAGAATTTCCCTGTTTCATACCAAACTGTTTTCATTATTTTTGGTCACTTCTGAAAAATTTGAATTCTTGCCATTCCACCAGTATTCTCAGCAATTTTTTCTTAACTGTTTCAGGCTGACAGAATTCAACAACCACCTCATTGGCCATAAAGGCCAATGGTCTTCTATTAGGGTGTATTAAAAAGATAGTGGCCAGAAGGTCAAGGAAGGGTGTTCTCCCCCACTGTTCTACTCTGGTGTGGCCACATATCTGTAGTAGTGAGCCCAGATCTGGAACTCCTGGAAAGAGTCCAGTGGATGATGATCAAGGGATTGGAGCACCTGTCTTATGAGAACAGGCTGAGACATGGGGCTCTTTAGCCTCAAGAAGACTGAGAAGGGAGTTCATCAATGCTGAGCAATATCTAAAGAGTAGGTGTCAAGAGGATGGGATCAGGCACTTCTCAGTGGTACCCAGTAACAGAATGAGGGGCAATGGGTACCAACTAGAACAAAGAAAATTTCATCTCAGCTTGAGGAAAAACAAGTAGCAGAGCACTAGAACGGGCTGCTCAGAGAGTTGAGTCTTGTTCTCTGGAGATCTTGAAAACTTTCCTGGACATGTTCCTGTTCAGTCTGCTCTGGGTGACCCTGCTCTAGCAGGGGGGTTGCATGATCTCCAAAGGTCCTTTCCAGCTATGTGATTCCAGTGGGAGGCAAACAACTTTGTTTCCTCATGCAACTTGATAAAATATTGATAAAGGAAGCTGGAAAACAAATAACTAATAGCTTCCTGACTTCATTTCCCCCATGGTGATAAGCCCTGAATCAAAGTTGTAATAAAAAAAGCCTAGTACTTAGGGTTCTTTTCCCTGGCTGAGCTTTTCCTTGCCCCTTGAAAACAGCATATAATGTTCACTAAGGAGTAGCCTGAAGGGACCTTCTGCAACAGTCAGCCTCTGAGAAGAGGCCTCTCAGGAAGAGAAAGTCAAAAATATCCTTGATAAATTGTGAGTAATATGTAATGAGGCAGAAAAGTCAGCCTGACAGCAGAAAAGTAAGTAGTTTCTGCACCCCAAAACATACATAGTTCCTTAAAAAAGGAGAAAGCTGGTCAGTGAGCCCTCTTACAATTAGATAAGGAAAAGAAAAGCAACTGCTGCCAGGGAGATCTCCAGCATCAGTCTACCATCAAAGCACAGAAAATTCCTCAAACTGGAAAGGAATTTCAAAAAGGCCACAAAAATTCAGACCCTCACAAATGCTGAATTGGAAACAGAGGATTCATAGACAGTAACTGCTACAAACTTACTTTGAAATCTAGTCCATTCCTACAGCATGTATGCAAAGTTCTTCTTGACCTCCCAGGTAGTCCCTCAACCTTAGTTTGGGACAGATGCAGGTGGACAGTAACAACCTATTTTGAATCACAGAATGCTTTGCATTAGAAAGGACCTTCAAAGATCATCTAGTCCATTCCCCCTGCAGTGAGCAGGGCCATCCTGCACTAGATCTAAGCCTGGCCTTATATGTCTCCAGGGTTGGTGACCCCAATATCTTTCTGGGCAGCCTGTGCCAGTGTCCCATTACTCCCATGATAAAGAACTTCTTCCTTACATCTAATTTAAACCTGCCCTGCTCCACCTGCTCCAGTTTAAAACTACTGCCCCTTGTCCTATTGAGACATACTCTGGCAAACAGTTACTTCCCAGCTTTCCTGTAGGTCCCTTCAGGTACTGGGAGGTCTCTATAAGGTCTCTCCAGAGCCTTCTCTTCTCCAGGCTGAACAGCCCCAACTCTCTCTCAGCCTGTACTCATAGCAGAGATGCTCCAGGGCTCAGGATCACCCTCATGGCCCTCCTCCTGACCCCCTCGAACAGATCCATGTACCTCTTGTGTTGAGGGCACCAGAGCTGGATGCAGTACTCCAGATGGAATGCACCACTGTTGTAGGGGCCCACTCTCTGGAGGTGTTAAAGGCCAGGCTTGACAAGGCAAGGTGGGAATTACTGGTCTTTTTTCCTTTGTTCCTCTGGAGCACTAGTAGCATGTCTTTTCTACATATAAAAAAATGTCAGAGAAGTTCACAGAATCATAGAGTTGGAAGTGACCTCTACAGGTTATCTAGTCCAATCTCCCTCTAGTGAGCCAGGTCATCTTGCACCAGATTAGGCTGGTCAGAGCCTCATCAATGTCTCCAGGGATGGGGCCTCCACCACTTCTCTGGACAACCTATGCCAGTGCCTCACCATCCTCATGGTGAAGAATTCATTCCTAATGTCTCACCTAAACCTATTCTGCTCTACTTCCCCTGCCCCTCTTCCTTCTTCCACCATGAGGTCTACCAGCTGAACAGCTCCAACTCTCTCAGCCTACCCTCATAGGAGAGGTGCTCCAGCCCTCTGATCATTCTCATGGTCCTTCTCTGGACCCTCTCAAACAGGTCCATGTCCTCATGCTGAAGGTTACAGAGCTGGACACAGTAAGTACTTCAGGTGGGGTCTCATGAGAGCAAGTTAACATTGATGATCAGTTCTCCACATCACATTTTGTTGATTAACTCCAAAGCTATTCTTAAGGGGAAAACCAGAAAGGCACCAGCAGACAGCATAATACTCAAGTCCTGTTTCTTTGAGGAATGAAGCAAAATTAGTGTCTAAATAAATACAGCAGAGACTAAAACTAATAAAATTCACAGTCTGACATGGAAAAGAGAGGAACAACAAGTAAATAATTAATCTGTGCTACCCAGAGAGCCAGACAAGCTCTCTCTTGAACAGATCATCTTGAACAGCATTAATAAAAGAGGCTCTGTTCTCATAAAGAAGAGAGCGAGAGCAAAAGGATTCAGTTTAAGGTGTAATAGCTCATCTTTGAAAAAGAAATTACCAGCTTCCCTACTAACTTTGGAGGAAGGGGGCTGGAAGAAGATAATCTTTTCAAACAAATGAAAAGAGAAGCCTTGTCTGCATCTAAGACGATGACTACAGAGAGAGAGAGAATGGGAAGAAATTGACTAAATGCACCATAGGCTTTTATTACAAGGTTTTTAATAATAACATCAAAGGTCTTTTGAAATTCATAACCAATACAAAATTTTTTCAGATACATCTTAAGAAAAATTAATATAGCTGAAGTCAGAGGTCAGAAATAGGCCATTAAAATTTCAGTACCTAGTTCTCCACTGCACCCAAGACCTTCAGATGTCCATATGCTTTGAGCATTCCAAAATACATTTTCTATGTACAAAATCAGTAAACAACCCACTGAACAACACTGAAGATTTTTTGATGTTATGAAAGTTTCAGTGCCTCCAGAAGTAATACAGAAAGAAGAGACTCTTGCTTGAGAGAAGGACAGTTTAATCACTAAATAACTACCTGAAAACTTAGAATGAAAATATGTCAGCACTCTCTATAAACACAGAATCATAGAACAGTTTGGGTTGGAAGCAACCTGAAAACATCATCTGCCTCCAACCTCCCTACCTTAGGCAGGAACAGCTCCCACCAGACCATGTTGTTCAAAGCCCATGTAGCCTGGCCTTGGACACCTCCAGGGATGGGGCATCCACAGCTTCCCAAGGTACCACAGTAGTATGGAGTCTGGTGAGCCCCATACAAAAAGTATTTTAATTTTAGAAATATAGAACCTCCTAAACAAGCTTTCCTCAGTGCAACACTGTCAGCTCATAAAAGCACAACACAAATTTTTCAGGCCTTCATACCACCAGTTAAAGAATCTCTTCTTCTGGAAGAAAACCCCTGTAACTTTTATTAACTTGAACATTCACAGGTTTTTCCCTCAATTAATATAGTCGGGCTTCTTCAAAAAACAGAGGTAAGTGCAGAAAGACAGAAATTTTGAACTAAAGCTCAGCAACTTCATTTTGTTCATGATTAACTTCATATAAATTAATGCAATACTTTCAACATAAAGAAATGCACTGCTTTATTGTAATCATACAATCACAGGACTGGAAAAAACCTTCAAAGGCCAACAACCACCCTACAGTGAGCAGGGATATCCTTAACTAGATCAAGTCGCTCAGAGCAGACTGGCCTTGAATGTCTCCACCACCTTGCCGGGCAACTTCTTCCAGTATCTCACCACTCTCAAGAGAAGAACTTCTTCCTAATGTCTAACCTAAACCTGTTCTGCTCTAGTTTAAAATCTCTGTCCCTCATCCTATCTCTCCATGCCCTGGCAAACAGTCCCTACAGGGCCTTCATCTAGCTCCTTCTGGTACTGGGAGGCCACTATGATGTCTCCCTGGAGCCTTCTCTTCTCCAGACTGAACAGCCCAAACTCTCTCAGCTTCACCTCACAGGAGAGGTGCTCCAGCCCCCTGATCATTCTCATGGATGACAAGGATATGCAGATCATTATTTGAACCAGATAAACACATACAGGCATTGTAGCAGTCCTCTTAGCAATTTTCACAGCCTAAATAGTCAGTAAGATGTGTATGAGAAGACCTTCATACATCTTTTTAATAAAACCATTAGAGTGAAGATATCTAATAAGCCAGCTTGTCTCTAAAAAACAATTATTCCAGAGACAAATTTTAAAAGAAAAAAAACAAGCCCAGGTAGTTTTACTGCTAGTGCTATTCTGATTTTTTTTTAAAGTAGGGTTTTTAAAAAAGCGAGATAAAGTGTTGCAGATAAACAACTCCCAGCAACAGGAATATGTATTATACCCTACATAACTTAAGGAAACACAGAAGTGGATGAAAACCCATGAAATCTGTGCTACTATGATGAATAACAAGAGTCAAGCAGCTTTTTAGAAGCCTCCTCCTACTTCGTGGGCAATCTCATAAGTCTTTTATTACAGTATGTCAGAAAGCATTTACATTCAATCTTTTTTTACTATGTTTATTCTTACACGATATTGTGCCACTGCTATACTCTGATCTCACATGAGGTAGTGTCTATTCAATTACATTTTACAAACACACACACTTTTTATCTACATACACATGTAAGATATCTCCCTGTGCTGAAGCTATATAAAGATTTCCATGGAATGAATAAGATCCTACCATGCTGCTATAAATATTCCCCAGTATCTGTAGATACTGGAGGTTTCACCCTCCATCCTAAAATCAGTTAATTTTAATAAATAAACCAAAACAGCTCCCTCTGGAAAAATTTATTGCCAAGGCAAATACAACCTGCAGGTACTTTGTCAACTAAAATAGGGTGCAGTGCATTAAAACCAGTTCATTAGTGTCAGTGAAGTAAACCTCGCTTTGACTCAGAAGTTTCCATCTTAATTTGCATTGTGTTCAGTCTGATTTAAGCTTTGTTCTTTTCAGCCCCTGAAATAAGGCAATTTTACCTTTCTACAAATTAATTTACACACTACAGAGGATACTAAGGGAATGCCAATTTAGAGGCACTTTTCAGGACTATGTGACTATGAAACATAGTGAACTGCTGATAGGCTACATGTATATATATATATATTTATATATGGTCGGACTTTGAGCAGCCTGATTTAGTGGGAGGTGTCCCTGCCCATGGCAAGGGCTTGGAACCAGATGATCTTTGAGGTCACTTCCAACCCAAACCATTCCATCATTCTATGAGGTACTACAGGTATCACAGCACAAGAGGCAAGAAGCTTTAGAGCAGAGTAACTGATGTCCACATGATACACACTTCAGGGTACTGCCTGTGGCAATAGGCATAAGCTGACCTTTTAGCAGAAGGGTTTCCAATGAAGGATCTCCTGCTTTCCACTCTCATTAACAATATCACAACCAAATCCACTCTAGAAATTCTTCTAAATAAGCCTGGCTCAGGAACAAATTGTGATGCTGCCATTCTTGCAGCTTCCTTATATCTTACAACTGTTTCAAAAAGCAAAAGCTACATGAATCACAATCTCATTTTCTTATTGCTCATTTCTAACACTTTTAAAGTGTAATTGATCAACAATTTTTTAGGACACTTTAATGGGATACATGATGGAAGGACTAGGAATAAAAGATGTGAATTGGAAGAGGGGGGATTCAGGCTGGATATAAGTAAGAAATTCTTTACTGTGGGGGTGGTGAGACACTGGAACAGGTTGCTCAGAGGCTGTGGGTGCCCCCTCTCTGGAGGTGTTTAAGGCCAGGCTGGACAAAGCACTGAGCAACCTGGTCTAGTGGGAGATGTCCCTGCCCATGGCAGGGGGCTTGGAACTAGATGACCTTTAAGGTCCCTTCTAACCCAAAGCATTCTACGATTCTACATGAAGTGCAGATACCCAGTTGGTACAGAGATAGCCACATACGTGTAAAACAAATTATGAATCCTGACAAAAGAATCATTGGGATGGCCAGGATTATAGGAAGATCACGATGAGGACATCTACACTGAAGGCAAACTCACCACATTTAATTACAATTACCATCCCTCCTTGAACTCATGAAAAAAAATTACAGAGATACGTTTGCCATTTGTAATTTTAAAATGAGAATGAAGATAATCTAAGAAACCCATTAACTGCAACTGTTAGGAGTTCAACTATTTAATTTTAAAACTCCTTTAGCATCTTTGAAACCTATCTGCTACCCAAAATTTATTACTACTCATTTTATAGTTCAGATCACTTCCCACAATCAACCATGTCTAATTATACTTTGAAATAATCTCATAGATTTATTCTCTATAGAGGAAAGAGCAAGCCTCAGAATATTCCTTCCCAAAGCAAAAACCTTCATCAAAGTTTTCTGATAAAGCTTAATCTTCCCCAAGTGCCTCTTTTTACCTCAGTTAGGTTTCAGTTCTGGCAGATTTCCTGCTTCTAATGCAGTGCTTTGGTGTGGAAGGGACCTTAAAGATCATCTAGTTCCTGTCCCTGCCATGGGACAGGGACACTTCCCACTAGGCCAGGTTGTTCAAAGGCCTGTCCAGCCTGGCTTTGAACACCTCCAGGGACAGGGCATCCATAACTTCTCTGGGCAACCAGGGTGAGTGTCTCATCACTCTCGTTGGAAATAATTTCTCCCGGATATCTAACCTAAATCTCCTCTCTTTCAGTTAAAAAACACTACTTCTTGTCCTATTGCACCAATCCCTGATCTATTCCCCTCAATCTCCTCTCCTTCACTTTAAAACCATTACCCTCTCATCCTATCACCAACAGAGTCCCTCCCCATCTGATATTTGAAGAAGTTATTTGTATTGACAAGTTCCTCCCCATCTCATTTTACTTACCAGTGGTGACCTTCCCTTCTCCTTTCTACGTTTGGACAAATCCACTTTTATAAACTTTTTTTTCCTCCTCCAATTGCATCTATTCTGCTGTTCCACTACCCTCCCTTTTTTCATTTTTTTTTAATTTTAATAAAGAAGAACGTCTGTAGTCCCAGTACGTAGGGAGGCTGAGCTCTGCCGAATTTACTGAGAATTTATGACAACCTGCATACTACCAGCAAACACTTCAGTCCTTTTAATTTCTTCCAATTAGCCTCTTCACTTCTGTGTAGCTCCTTCTTTGAAAGATTAACATGCTATCAAGCTCATTTGCTTATTTTAAAATCAGATATTCAGAAAATACTGTGGGCTGGAAGGTATCTCTGGAGATCATCCAGGTGATGCCAGATTATGGGCATCTATAGAAGGTTGAACAGAAACACATCCAGGCAGGTTAAGAAAGTCTCCAAAGATGGAGAGTCCAACCACCTCTCTAGGCAGCCAGTACCTGTGCACTGTCACCCTCAAAGTAAGGAAGTTCCTCATCATGTTTATCTGGAGCTTCAAATACTTGTCCATTCTCTCTTGTCCTATCACTGAGCACCACTGAAAGAAGACTGGCCACATCCTCCTGAAACCCATCCTTTAAGTATTTATAAGCACCGATAAGATATCCATATTTGTTTATTCTAGATTTTATTTCTAATGCTTAATGATCTTGTTTTCTGGCACCTAAATATGAAGAACAGGAGAAAGAGAGGAGTGCTATGGGAACAGGTGGGAGGAAGAGTAAACAAAAATTAGGAACCAGCTCAAACTGACAAAAATATGAGCAGAAGCTCTCAAGAACTCTTGCTACAGCAACCTGAACATGGGAAAAAGTAGAAAGTCCAAGCAAGATATAAAGAAGAGAACAGGACACAGCCAGGTGAACATACTGGAACAACTTGCTCCAGAAGTCCCTCAAAACAAGCAATGGTTTATGTCATTCTATGCTGTAGAGAGGCAGCTGTGATTTACAGAATGTTCTTACCCCTCTCTCCAGTGAAATGCTATTTAGTCAAACCTGTGTGAAGAAATATAGCTTAGTGAGTGCTCATACAGCTTGATTTCATTTTCTCAGGTGTTCAGGTGGAAATTGGTCCAGTGGGAGATTTCTTTGCCCATGGCAGGAGAGCTGATGATCTTTAAAGTCCCTTCCAACCTAAATCATTCCATGAATCAACACAACGATTTAAGTAAAGTTCCTCAGAAACTGAGTCTGGTCTTTACTGCTGCCCATATGGGCTTGGCAGGAAGGTTAGATTTCAGGGCAATTACACTTCACTTTTGGTCTGGCTGCCCATTTTTATGAGGCCAGTCTAATACCCTTTCTTGTTTCCTGTATTTCTACACAGCAATTTGAATTTTAAATATCACCAAGCGAATGCATACACAATTGGTTCTATAAATAAATCTGTCTGTAAAATAGTGCATGGTTTCCTCTTCCAAGCTGCAAGATGGAAAGGCAGATTTTGAATCGTCAGACACCACGTCTGACATGATCAAATTACGAGCAGTTCAGGCTTAACCATAATTTCTAAGGATAAACAAGGCTTGAGGATTTATTTTTTCTTAGCTCAAGCTCATCACTTCTTTGCAAAAGGTATAGAGCTCAGTCCAGCTGTTGATGTGTCAGCCATCACCTGATCACAACAGTCTCAAAAGGAGGATGAAAAGGTTCTGAAAGGGATCTCAGATCATTGGCATGCAGGCCCTGGTCCTCCAGCTACCAACCACTCAGAGCTGTCGAGGCATCAAAGTGGTCTGCCCAGCCACCACTGACAAGTCCATCACATCTGATCTAGAAGATGAGGGGAACTAAAACAGCCTTCAGTAGAAATTTTTGGCAGGAGATCTTCAGTAGAGAAGATGACAACTGGTATCTCCTGGAAGGAGGGGAGAACAGTGTTCAAGAGAAAACAGCCTGAAGCCAAACTTCTAAAGTTTGCCATGAGTGGATCAACATACCACATGATTTTGAAGAGACAATTAATAGCCACTGCTGCAGCAGGGAAAGACAAGGCTCCAGAGAGACCTCAAAGGAGTTCATCAGCACCTGATGGGGACCTACAAGAAAGCTGGGGAGGGACTGTTTGTCAGGGAATGGAATGATAGGAAGAGAGGCAACAGTTTTAAACCAGAGCAGGACAGGGTTAGATTGGACATTAGGAAGAATTTTTTCACCATGAGGGTAGAGAGGCACTAGAAGACGTTGCCCAGAGAGGTGGTGGAGGCCCATCCCTGGTGACAAAACTCAAGGTCAGGTTTGATGAGGCTCGGGCAACCTTTTAAGGGGAAAGGTGTCCCTGCTAACTGCAGGGGGGGGCGAACTAGTTGGCCTTTGAAGGTCCCTTCTAATTAAATACATTCTCTGATTCTAAGATCAAGAGCAGCCATGGCATGCAGTCACTATTTGACACAATGAGTGTGGCCAGGGAGATGAGTATCCACTCTGGGGAGCACATGCCTTGAGCAAAGGAGTATTTGTAATGAAACCCAGGATATAATTTTTAGCTTGCTAGGGCTAAAACAAATTTTGTCATGGCATCAGTAGAAAGATAAACAAGCTAAAGTAGTTCAAATTCTTACAGTCAGTGAGAAAAGAAGCTCTGAAAACCAGATCAGCAGAACTGAAACAACAAGTGTATCTTATTTGCCAAGCTGCCGGGCATTTTGTGGTCACAGCTGTGGAACTCTGACTATTCAGTTTTGGTGGCTGCTGCTGCTCAAAAGACTAATGACAAAGGTTATGACACAGAGACTATGAATTATGTGAGATTCATTAGTCTCCATCTTTCTGGTGCTCAAAAGGAAATAAGTGCAAATATGAGAGGTCCCCGTGGTCACTCTTCAGATTATTAGTCCATGGTTCTGCTTCTAAAGGGAGTATTTGTGTTAATCCAAGAAAGGGTAAGAGCAGCGGAACAGCCACTTTCAGACACCAAAGGTGATGCTGATTCTGTGACAATCAATTTGGACAAAGCAGCATCTAAAAAGCCCCATGAGAGCTGAGACAATTATGTTGGCTGTATCCAAAATCAATAACCATGATGAACAGATGACAAAACATGGAAACTATTAATTTGTCTTATTACCTTTGCTTGTGGACCGTCTAGGACCAAGCAGAAATGGTATCAAAAGGTATCAAATGGTATCAAATGGTATCAAAAGCTCCTCATTTTAGCTTCCACAAGCTCAGATCCCAACCAACCTGCTTTGGGAACAAACCTGTGTACTGAAGTCTGAAAAAAGAGGATGCAAGTAGAACTAACAGCTGTGACCAATGAACTAAGAACAAACAACAGATAGGAATTACAAGAAGGCACACTGGAATGTTTCAGGAAGTGCTTCTAGATATTGTTCTCTCCCATCAGCTGCTGCCACTCAACTCAGGAATGAAACATCCGACAGGAATAAAAACTGATCAACAGATAAAAAATTACTTCTGAGTGTTTAATGTGGGGCAGAAGCATGATAGTTAATTAATTAAGTTAATGAATTAAGTACACAACAGATGGAGCAGCAGAAATCACTGATGTGAAGCCTGACATTTCACTAGAAGTTTGTATAGAGCTAAAGCACAACGACAGTCACAGGACAGGAAGATCTTAAGGGAAGGGATATACTGACAAGAACTGAAAAAAGTACAAAAGTCTTGAAATAATAGTTACAGATTTTAAAAAGTAACATAATCCAATGCATTCAACTCTTGCTTTTGCCCTTTAGTACAATCGGAGTTTGAAGGGGTGGTGTTGGATTGTTTTTTCATAATATTTTGATTTTTTAATTTTTTTTTTAAAAGCCTATAAATTTTAAGTAATTTCCTCTGCTAATTCAGAGAATCATAGAGTTGGAAGGGACTTTCAAAGGTCATTTAGTTCAACCCCACTGAGGCAGGCAGGGATATCCTGCACTAAATCCACCCCTGCACAAAATTCCCAATATCAGTCTTGAATTACAAAAATTCCAAGGCAGAAACACATTTCTGTCAACATCATCCACACCTGTGCTAGTCTGGAACATCACTAACCATGTTTGAACAACAAACTACCAATAAAGACTTCAAACACAACAGAAAAGTTCTAGTTTGGATGAATACAGGAGACAAAAAGATTCAGCTACTTTTCCAACTCATTGGAGAACAGTGAGCTTGATTTTTTCAAAGACATTCAATATCAAAATTATCAAACATCTTGGGAAGCTGGAAGCTTGACTCAGATGCAAGATGTCTGAGGACAAGAAACACAGAAGTGGCTCCTCAAAATTTCAAGCTTTTAGGATCAAGAACAAGAATATCATATGTGGACATGCACAGAAGAGCTTAAACCCTTGTCTTCAGGCAAACTTCCTACACATAAAACAGTAAAGTTTCATTATAAGCCCTGAAAAATCCAAAGACTTTTTGACAGAAAATAAGGTCTACAGATGGAAAGATAATTTATTCCAGTTTATTATTTGTTCTCCTTCTAATTTTCTCCAATACCAATTTGAGCCACTAAACTCAAAACATATCTTAATGTTAAGTTTTCTTACATTTATTTCAAAACAACATCACCTTATTTTGAATGTAGGACAGAAGAAAGTGCAAATATCTATCTTTCAAAAATCATACCTTGATCAGAAAGAAAATCCAGCATGGTCTGGAGAAGGAAAGACAGATGCCTGACGCACAGAGCAGGATTGCCCATTCTTCTGGAAGCATAAACTAGTTCATGAAGCAACCGCATCTGCACCGCAGCCCATCCTCTGTGAGTTCCTATAAAGCAAGCAGTTGTTTAATACTTTCAAAATCTAGAAGTCATCAGACACAAATTGAGTTTGGTTTTCTTTATAAACTAAGCAGAAATTTAATAACATTAATAAAAATCATGGTATCATAGCATGCTTTGAGTCAAAAGGGGCTGTCAAAGGCCATCTAGTCCAACCTCCTGAGTGAGCAGGGACATCTCAGTTTGGAGATCAGTCTCCTAATCTGAGGGTAAAGTGTTCAAGTCCCTTTCCAGGTACAAGGGCTGTCAGAGTTGGGATGAGGGTTGGACTCTGATCTGAATGGTCCCTTCCAACCTAGGTTACTTTGAAATCATACATCTTGCACTAGATCAGGTTGCTCAGAGTCTCATCAAGCCAGGCCTTCAATGATTCCAAGGTTGGGGCCTCCACCACATCTCTGGCAACCTGCTGCAGTGTCTCAGCACCCTCATGGGGAAGAATGTCCAATCTAAACCTGCCCTGCTCTAGTTTAAAACCATTGCCCCTCATCTTGTCACTCCATGCCCTCACAAACAGTCCCTCCCAGCCTTCCTGTAGGATTCCAGTTGGATGTTGTCTTGTAAATTCAGTTGGTTCTTCCAGTATGTGCTATACCACTCAGATGCACAATTTAAGGGCTCCTCCAGTTAATTCAATCGAGGGAGAATATGGAAAAACTCATCTGATGAGCCTCCAGGTGATGATTTCCAACCTCTCTCAGTTGCACTAATGTAATAGGCATGCAGACAATCTTGTGTGAGTGGACATTATTAGGTTTCTTAAAAAAAACTAGCATGACTTAAGCAGTCACCAAAAGCAAAGGAGTTGGACTAGATGACCTTTAAAGGTCCCTTCCAACTCAGTGCATTCTACGATTCTGTAATCCCAACAACAGTCAACATGATCTCAGATAAGGAAGAAGAATATTGCATATTTAAACCAATTCAAAATTTTCATACTTCACCTCCTTTCTATTGACACATNTAATCTCAACAACAGTCAACATGATCTCAGATAAGGAAGAAGAATATTGCATATTTAAACCAATTCAAAATTTTCATACTTCACCTCCTTTCTATTGACACATACTCAGCCCACGGTTTGCTGCTCCACTGCCTCAGCTACAACATTTAGAGAATGGTCCGTAAAAATGCTACTATATAAAAGAACACAGTTTTTGGGGCAATGTGGAAAGATTTACTCAAAAGGAGTCCCTCGGCAGCAAATTAGCAGTCTCTTGTCTTATAAGAAAAAAGGCAGCATACTATATTAAAATCAAGATAACTCATAAATTATTCCTTTATATACATTTTTAGGTAAAATTACTGAAACAGCTTACCTAAAGAAGAACAGCAAGAAAAAATGTTTGCTTTCTGCAAGTTAACATCTCCAAGAATTGACACCTGTTCTTACTATTTTTCCTTTGGTTTTTAATAGGTGGAATAGAATAGTATTTGAAATTATATACAAAATAGTAAAACTGTAATTTAAATTATATTTAAAATCTGCTAGAATTTCTTAACCAAAAACTTGTCTTACTAATAAAATCACTCTAAAATAGTTAATTGAAAAATATTATTTATTTGGCCTTACAAATACAATTATGTGCATGATACATGTGTGTGTTTACAAACAAAATATTGTCCTGGTTTAGGCCCAAAAGGACCCCCAAATGACAGATGGCCTATTTTACCTCAAACCAGGACAAGTATGTAAAAGAATCTTCCATTATTGGATTTTAAGATCAAACAGCAAGAAATACCAAAAGAAATGCAATTTTTGACATGCCAGTTGATGGCACTTTTGAGTGAACTGAAAAAAAAAGGAATCTTTTCTGTACTAACAGGAGTACAACCAAAAAGGAAGACATTGTTGAAAAACAGCAGATATGAAGTTGTTGCAACAAAACGTAATTATTTGCTGGAAACAGAACAACACAGCAACACATCCACAGAATCACAAAATATCAGGGATTGCAAGTGAGATCATCTAGTCCAATCCCCCTGTCAGAGCAGGAAATTCTGCAGTGGCTGAAAGAAACCTAATGTTATTGCAAGCAACACTCAGTTAAACAAATGCTACATTTGCCACCAGACAAGCAAATTTTGGGTTAATTTGAAATCTCTCAAGGAAACTAGATCTAGGAGCCAGTTAAGTGACCTATTATACTACACCATACTTAAGAATCATAGAGTTGGAAGGGATATTCAAGGGTCATCTATTCCAACCCTCAGCAGTGAGGAGGGTCATCTTGCACTAGATCAGGTTGCTCAGAGCCTCATCCAGCCTGGCCTTGAATGTCTCCAGGGATGGGGCCCTCACCACTTCTCTGACCAGTGTCTCACCACCCTCATGGTGAAGAAACATCCCCAGAGACACTTACCTTTGCTGAAATCTTTAGGATCCAATGACAAGCTATAGCCAGGGAGGGTTTCCAGAAGCAGTTTGTAGCAGGCCCTCCAGCCAGGTTCAGGGATGCTGGGTGCAGCACACTGCATCGCCGCGATGCGCTTGAAAAACGCAGACTTACGGTGAAAACCAATGCGTTCATACAGCTCAGACAGAATGCTGTAACGTTGGATTTTTTCTTCTTCTGAAAGCTGAAATTCAAAGGGAGAGAAGAATTGGCTTTAATCTAAATTTTGAAGCCAATATATGTTATGCAAAATAAAAATTAACAGGAGGATCAAAAAAAAAAAAAAAGAACCATAGAAGATGAATCTCCAAAATCTCCAACACCACAGAAGGCCAGTGATATTGAACACAGCCAGCAATGGCAGCTTCTACTGCCAGGAAAACTAAAGTTTGTTTGAAGTTCAATAGCTGAGAAAAGCAACAAAGATAGAGTTCTTCAGCAATTTTATTTACCAGTGGTTTTAAGAAGCAAATAGTCAAACCAGTCAAGAACACTTAAACAGCTCCACATTTTATGTAAGAAATTTAACATGAGATAAGAACATAAAAATATACCAGCTCCAAAATCTATTTACCAAGTTAAATATTTTCATCCCTTTAAGATGAAACATAATTATTGACTTGAACTCTCAGGCTATGAAAGCAGAGAAACTACTGTCTCCCTTTTTATGACTCTGATCTTGTGAACTACAACATTTTCATTCCATGACACTACACATGTGAGCACTGTCAGCTAGAGAGGAAGAATTTGGTAAAAAAGGTTAAACCCTGTCAGGCTTAAAGCTGAAAAAAACCTTGATGAGTAACTATCAACATGTGCTTCTTTAGCTTATAAATGCATTGCCACAAATCCCAACTTATATTCAGAGCAGAGGGGAAAGAATGACAATCTTGCTTTGAAAATTGCTCCACCCCTGTAGATGTTCAAGACCAGGCTGGATGGGCCCTTGAGCAACCTTGTTTAGTGGAAGGTGTCCCTGACCCTGCCTGGGGAAGAGGGGTTGGAACTGGATCGTCTTTAAGGTTCCTTTCAACCCAAACCATTCCATGATCCTCTGACAAATACAATACAAAATTAAACTAGAGCAGGGCACTTTGGATGAGGCATTAGGAAGGAGCACTTCACCATGAGGAAGGTGAGACANACCAGAGAGCTGGTAAAGACTCCAGTCCTGGAGACATTCAAGGCCAGACCTGATGAGGCTCTGAGCAATCTGATCTGATGCAACATGTCCCTGCTTCCCGCAGGGGGGTTGGTCTAGATGATCTTTTAAGTTCCTTTCCAACTCAACACATTTTATGAATCTATGAAATTGCTGCAGAAACTCTTCCAACTCTACCAGCTACTTCAAGTCCGTATCTCAGCACCAAGTACTGCCGAGCCCTGAAGGTGGACCACTACTGACACCTAGTGCCAAATATCTGGAATGCACAACCAAAAGCAACATAAAATATTTTAAATCAATCTAAAGCCACGAACATGTTTTACAAAGGCACTTAAAATGACAAACACGGGGGCATAAGAGGTCCTAGAGTTTCCAGAAAGCACCACAACCTTAACAATCATTCAAATCTTAGTAGTTCAGGACACGAAGACACAAAGGTAGACAGAAGAAATTCATTTTAGAAAGTTACAGACAATTTTTGAAGCTAAAATCTCTTTTTTCCTCAAAACTGCTGATGACCACGACGAAAATCCTGCTCATCCATATAACAAAACAATCCCTGCAACTGGAGCTGTAAGAAAGCAACTGCACCCATCTGAAAACTGTCATGAATCAATGCAGCAAGAAAGAATGAGGCACAAAAAGAAAACACAGAACAATTTTAAAACTGTAAGAGGGAATGGCCAAAAGCTATCATTCAGAAAGAACATGCTCTAGCAAATATAAAGCTGCTCCATCTTTTTTTATCCCTTTTTTTTTTTTCACACTTCTGTGATTTTTAAGAAGATGGCTCGACAAAAAAATATTACAGCAGAGTTGAAAAGTGCAAGAGCGCATAATCATGTACTGAAGTTAGAAAAGCTTAAAAAAAACCTCCATTCTTTCAAGGTATTTGGATGGAACGTGAGGAAAAGTTTTTATGCTGAAAGGTTTATCAAGCACTGGAAGAGGCTGCCCAGGAAAGTGGTTGAGGCACTATCCCTAGAGGCATTTAAGAGATGGGCAGAGCTTAGAGAAAAGATTTAATGATAGCTCTTCTCAGAGTTAGGTTGATGATTGGACTCAATGATCTGAAAGGTCCCTTCCAACCAAGGTGATTCCATTATTCTATTCCTCAGACCCATAATAATAGTTAATGTTCATACATCTACAATATCTATGTTAGCAATTGCACCTGCAAAGGCTGTAGTTCACTACCCAAGCACCTGACTCAGCTTTTTCACAGGCTTTTTTTAAGATAGGTTTTCAAGAGGGTTGATTTTCTTTTTTTTTAATTTATTTTTAGTTATTCCTTACTAAATAAAGAAATGTTACAATCTCATAGAATTTTAGATTTCAAAGGGACCTTCAAAGGCTATCTAATCCAACGCCCCTGCAATGAGCATCTTGTTCACTTGCTCTTGATCAGGTTACTCAGAGCCTCATCAAGCCTGAGCTTGGATGTCTCCAGGGAAGGGGCCTCCACCAATTCACTGGGAACCTCTTCCAGTGCCTCACCACCCTTATGGTGAAGAGCTTCTTTCTAATGTCTCATCTAAACCTGCCCTGCTCTAGTTTAAAACCATTGCCCCTTGTCCTATCACTCCATGTCCTGGCAAACAGTCCCTTCCCAGCTTCAGGGAAGGCCCTTTCAGGTACTATTAGGCCAATGTGAGATCTCCCTGGGGCCTTCTCTAGGCTGAACAGCCCACACTCTCCCAGCCTGTCATTATAGGAGAGGTGTTCCAGCATCCTGATCATCCTCATGGGCCTCCTCTGGACCCTTTCTAACAGGTCCTTATGCTGAGGGCTCCAGAGCTGGAAGAGGCGAAAATCTCATTTTCTTCATAATTATATGTTACAATTTATGCTTCATAATTGGATGCAAAGATGAGTCTCATTACCCTGCAGCTCTCCTATAATAATGAAGCACCAGTTACATATTGTTATCAGACTGGGTAGATGGATTCTATACATAGAAATTACTTTTCCTGTTTATCAGAGACACGCAGTTTATCCCTTGAGGGCTTTTTTTCTGCTGTTGGATATTGGTTCTGCTGATGCTCGAGTTTGTTTCTCTAACCAGCCTATCACCACAAGATGACATCTCCTTAGAATTTGTCCAGTTTGCAGCATCCTGACCAGTGGCATCTTGAAAACCTCCAGGAGCAAGGACTCTACTGTGTCCCTCGAGAGATTGCTCCAGGGAATGATTGTTCTTACTGTCAAACTATTTTCCTTATATTGCAGTTAAACCACTCATGGTACAACTTTTACCTGCTGCCCTTTGCCTTCTCCGTGTGGCTCTCAGAGAAGGGAGAGCCTTCCTTCTCTTCGTAGTTGCCCCTTGAGAACTGGAATACTGTGATGTCATAGAATCATGGAAGAGACCTTAAAGACCATGCACCTCTCTGGGAAACCAGCATCTCACCACCTTCACAGTAAAGAACTTCTTCAAAACATCTAATATGAATCTCTCCTCAGTTTAAAATTGTTATTCCTCGTGCTATCACCATACTCCCTGACAAGGAGTTCTTCCTCATCTCCCCTTTAGCCCCCTTTATGTAATGGAAGGGGCTATAGGGTCTTCGGGGAGCCTCCTCCAGGCATAACATCCCAAACTCTCTAAAAGCCTGTCCTCATAGCAGGAATGGTCTAATCCTCTGAGAATTTTTGTGTCCTCCTCTGGATCTGCTCCAACAGGTCCATGTCTTCTTATGCTGAGGACTGCCAAGCTGGAGACAGTGCACTAAGTGTGGTCTCAGACCCCTCCTGAGAGGGATACCAACCTCACTCTTGACCCTTCTCTGATCCAGGGAGAAAATTATGTACCTCTTTCAGTCATTCCTGAAACAGGTTATCATTAACAGGTTCTCTAGCCCTACTTTGATTATCATCATGGTCCTCCTTTGTAGGTTCTCCAGTCTATGCATATTGTCATCAAACTGCAGGGACCAAACTGGACACAGTACCCCAGACAGCAAATTCTGAGTGGAATGATCACATCTCTGTCTTTGCCAGCCATCTCCTGGCAGTTGCAGCCCATGTTCTCTTTTGCTGCAGTTGATGCACTTCTGATTCTTGTTCAGCTTGTCCACCAGGTCCCCTAGAACCCTTCCAGTGAGGTTGCTCCCCAGTCATACAGGGACCCTGGCCTATACTGGGATCTTTGGTGACATCACTCCAGGTACAGGACCTTGCACTTGTCAGTTAAACCTCACAGAATTCTTCCTCGCCCACTCTTGCCAAACATCTAGGTCACCCCGTAAAATGTCCCTCCCTTATGATGTGTCCATCTCACCAGCTAGTTTGGTGTCATCGTACATCTGATAACCCAGATAATTTTTTAAGATGTTGAATAGCATGGGACATGGTGTGAATCCCTGGGGGACCCACTTCCTATACCCTGCCAGCCCAAGTAAAAGTCTTTGCTCACCATGCTCTGTATGCAGCCTGATAGCAAATTTCCTACTCATCTCTCAGACCATCCATCCAATTAGCAGCTAATTAACTCTAGCCAGACTCTTAAGCTCACTTTGCAACAGATATACCTGATTTTCTCAGTTTCACAATCAAGAATAATAATTAAAATTTGCAGATCCATCCCAAGACCTATTTTGCCCAAGTAAAACATCATAACAGAAAGACAGTAGGAGTTTTTTTCTTCAGAAGGAAGAATAACCAATGTAATCTTTAATCTCAAACTAAGTCTTCATACTTTTAGATCAGCTCTGAATACTTTTTAAATCAGACTTACAGATGTCAAAATCCTCACAAGTCAAGTCTGAGTGAGAAGGAAGATATGACATGGAAAATAAACTGGGTAAGAAACTTTTCAGCATGATCACTAAAATGAGAAAAATAACCTGAATTTTTGCACTCACCTGACGAAGGTTGATATAAACTGCATTCTGAAGAAACTCAGAAGCTTCCATGCTCCTTTTCTGTATGGCAAGGACTTTCACTGCTTTCACACAGGCTTCCAGTTCAATCACACCAGCATTCTTGTACTGGAAGAGGGGAGAAAATTAAAATAATATTGAATTATTGCACCGGTTAGATTTGTTAAGTATTTCTGCTCAACACATAAATCAGCTGTCACATCTTCCAAAACCAGCAATTCCTTCATGCTACTGACTATACTGCTGAACTATCAACACATGCCCAAGTGAAAAAATTAAGGTGTCATCTAAAATGTTATTATGCAAAACAAAGGTTTTCAGCCTCTTCACTCACTTTTCTTATTTGAAGATGCAGTACAGCCTCACTCTGAGAGTTCATATGAGGAGAAAAGCTGATAATGTCAGTATAAATTTTGGATAGCATCATATATATGGCAATTGTGCGCGGATTGTCTTTAAAGAATTAAAATCCACTCTCAAATTGCAATAGATTTATAAGTAAAAAGGTCAGTTTTATATTAATGCCATAACCACCTAAACTGCTTTTATCACAGTAAAACAAGAATTAATTTTGCTCCTTCTACTCATTAAAAAATAGCTGTATAGAACAGGAAACTCGGGCAACAGAACTTTATCTTTACTGCATCCATTGTCTCTCTAGTTAAAACAGTACCACTCATAAGTGAATTACAAACCACTCTGAGTTTGTTAATATCTATTTTAAATAATATATTTATATAATATATATAAATAAATATATATANATATATAAATAAATATCTATTTTCTGTAAATTACTGTTGCAGTCATTTAGCATAAGAAAGGCAGGAGACAGTGTAGATGTGCATTGATCTGTTTGAGCTCAGGCAACAAACACAGGCAATTTTCTAGACAAACAACCTGATCTAGTTAATTCCTCACACAACAGTGATTTTGGATATTTGAGTTGGCCCATCTTCTGAAGCTAAACTCTGTTTAGGTATTTATCACACTGGAAATCTAATTCTCAGAAAGAAATGCAAGAGTTACTCCACCAAAGCAGTAATTTATTCCTCTGTTGCAAATTCATATCAGCAAAAATAAATCACTAGAGACTGAATCCATTTTAGAAGACGACATAAAAGTTCCCCAAGCTCAGTGATAGCATTAAAAAATACGTAAAAAGTGCTGTTTCCGCAGCATCAGTGCTAGGAGTTACTCTTTCTGTAGGTCTAAAAGAGATAAAAGCTAACTAGGTTTGTCTTCAACACTCTCAAGACAAAGCTCTTTGTTATTTGCAAGTGAAGCTGCAGTGAGGCACAGTTATTACTTGCTGAGAACATAATCTATATTATTATAATCAAAATATAAATACCCTGCCCTAAGCCTGACAAAATCCAATGAATTTATACTTCTAAAGAATTCCTACTGTTTCCAGATGAACTACTTGCCCTCAAGGTAACAGAAAATGCTGAGCGAATACTTCAGAGTAATTTTTATGTTGACAAATTCAAATTTACCTGAAGCTGCAGACAAAATGTGCAACTTTCATTGCTCCTGATCATATACTAACTCAAACACATAATTTATCTTGTTTCTTTTGAAGAGCTTCAACAGACATGGAAACACCACATCAGATTTACATAGTTTATTCTACAGATATTTTCAATATCAAGTAAGATATACCTGAAATTAAAAAGTTATTAAAACATAAATAGCTAAACTGGGACACAAACTTATCTTTGAGGTTACCACTGCTGTAACAGTACAGAATAATTTTATTTCTCTTCATATTATGAACAAGAAGCTACCATACTGTTATATGCTCTGAGCATTTGGTTAAAAGTCTCGGAAGAAAGCTCCAAAACTTTAATTTTTCTACACCCACTTTTAAGAACATTTTTCCTTCACATTTCCTCCATGATTCCCCACCTCTCATGATCTAAGTAGTGGCCTCCCTGACAATCCTGTACAATCATATCCATCATCAGCAATATCTTCATCAACTCCTGAACTCCTCCAAGATAATTCCAGTAAGAGCAGCAAGCAGGCAGCTGAAACAATGCATAAAAGCATTACTGTGGTTTCTCATAAAATGAGTTGAAAGGGACATCCAAAGGCCATCTAGCTCAAGCCCTCCTGCAGTGAGCAGGGACATTTTTAACTAGATCAGGTTGCTCAGAGCATCATCAAGCCTGACCTTGAACATCTCCAGAGATGGGGCTTCCACCACATCTCTGGGCTGCTTCTTCCAGTATCTCACTACTCTCATGGTGAAGAACTTCTTTCTAATGTCCAATCTAAACCTGCCTTGCTCTAGTTTTAAACCACTGCCCCTTGTCCTACCACTCCATGCCCTGGCAAACAGTCCCTCCTCAGCTTTCCCATAGCCCCATCAGATACTGGGAGACTGTTATGAGGTCTCCACAGAGCATTCTATTCTCCAGAAAGAACAACCACAGCTCTGTCAGCCTGAACTCTTAGGAGAGGTGCTGCAGCCTTTGGATCATCCTTGTGGCTCTCCTCTGGATCATCTACAGAGCTGGATGCAATACTCCAAGTTCTAAAGAGAGGAAATGGTCAGAATCACCTCTTTCAACCTTCTTCCCATGCAGCCCACGATACAGTTGGTCCTCTGGGCTGTGAGCACATCAGAATGATGTGTGTATTAAGTCAACAAGCCTTCAAATGTGCTCAGAGTGCTTTAAAAAGATAAAACAAGTAATCTAGAACTTCCAGGTACTACCAGCAAGCACAGAAAATAATTTACTCATCACACTGCTGCTTAGGTGTAGTCCTTGACCTGAAATCCTCAGATTCTAAACCAAGCACTTAGTTCAGAAGGATAAATTATTCCTATTTCTTCATTATCATGTGTTTTACAAACTTTGCTGCACATGCTTAAAAGATCCTCTGAAAGTAAAACCACAGCAGTTCATTATTCACCAGTACTCCTTAAAAATAAGTGGGATTACCTTGCCGTAGTATGAAATGGCTTCTTTATATTTATCTATGATGTCTTCAGGACTAAGGCAATTCTTGGCACGTCCTATCTCAGTGCTGGTATCTGCATTTATACCATTGGAAGTCAGGGCACCTAGAACAGAACAGAGAAGAATGAATTTTGGCAATTAAATTTCTAAAAAGGAAATTAGGATATACTGCAGGTTTGACAAAAACAGACACAAAAAAATACTTGCCCTACACAGAAATAAAATCATATCCTCCCTAGAAAATACTAATTCAGGTTTACTGTGCTACTTTAAAGTAAAGTGCAAATGAAAAATTGGATTAAATCATAAGCCAGCAAATAATCCTTCACTTGGCAAAAAACAAATATATTTGCAATGTTTTACAGTTATCTGAATATTTAGAATAGGGCTAAAATACTGGATTGCTAAAAATAGATTATAGCCACATCTGAATATATAATTGTAATGTTTGAATTATTTCTTGTTCTATTTAAAAATTGTATTTGTAAGGAAAAAATGTCATTTTTTTAATAAACCAGTAATTAGACCAGTAACTTTTCCTCCAGGCATTTAAAACTAATACTTCCCTTCCCTGTGTCTAATCACAGAAAACTAAGTGTGACACTATAACAAAGTCCACCAAATCTGAGCCTTCTACATTAAACTTAATTACCTGAGGCTCAGACAAAACAGTAAGAAATTGCATTTCTTATAGAAGAAAAAACGTGAGAGATAGGAAGACTCTACATACATAAGGGATAAGAATTGGAAACAGAAGCCAGTGAAATCTGGGGTATTACAAAGAACATGAAAATTTTATTTCTAGGATTTAGTTTTATTGCAGAGTTTTAACATCATAAAATTGAAAACCTATATCAAAGGTTTGGCAGTGTTCTATAATTTTTTACCTTATCTATAGATTTAGACAGAATTCAGACTGAATTTATAGCCTCATTTATTGCTCTGAGATGGCAAAGATATCTTTGTTATTCAGAGCTGGATTTTAATCTCAATAAACAGTTAAAAACTACAGTGAAAGATACATTCTACTCCTCTCTATATATACAGAGGCATGGTCATTTACATGGTCAAATGCTAATGTTTGTGCTTGGTCTGATTTTTGACATCTATAGATTAACACCTTAGGATTTTTAAGGAGTTAAGTGCAAAATCGTTGTCAGTGATGATTGAAGAGTTCCACAATGCTACAAGACTACTCATAACCATAAAGGTTTGTCAGTTAAAAAAAAAAAAAAATTCTCTACTCATGAGAAGGAACAACCTTGATCAGAATTTACAGGACATTGTGAAATTACATCATTTATTCTGTGCCAGATACCTTTCAGTCTCTTTGCTTCCTCAAGATTTATAACCAAAAATGGAAGTATCAGGAATTAGTAGTACTAGGTCTGGCAAGTAATTATCTCCAGAAATGCAAAACATATGCAAACAATCAAAGAAAATACTTGGGAAACATGCACAAAAATATTGTACCTGGATCAATGAGAACTTCTTGTGCCCCTAAAAGGAGGAACAAAAATGATTTTTTTTTTCAGCCTTAAATACAGCCAACAAAATAAGCTCTTATAATGTTTTATAACTAACATCAGGCTTGAACAAAATGATCAGATTTATCAGGATAATAATAAAACTGGTAGTTTGAAAGACTACCAATTCTAATTCAAGTATTCACCGTATGTTAAATATCACTGTAAAAAAGGAAATGTAAAAATGTCAGTAACTTGCAATGAATTCTGAGACACATCAAACAGAACTGAAGGTTTTCCAGTGTTTAATTTTAATTCAAATCCTTTTGCTCCTTTTTCTCTTAGTTGGCAAGTTTCCATCAGAATCCACTACTACATTTTAATATCAGGTCCTACAGCACTTACATCTCCTTGTGGGAGCTCATTTAATCTACTCAAAATGCTCTAATAACATTTTCAAGTTAATTTTATCCCTTTTAATTGTCATTAATTTCACTCCAGCAAATTTTCTCAAGAAACAAGTCATGCCAAACCAAAAAAAAAGCCTGATCATTCATGTAAAATAGTTACCAAGAGCATTGCAAAGCTGGATTATGAGATATATAACACTTTGCTGCTTCTAAGCTTTGATTAAACACGGCAACAAAACTTTTAAGAGCAAGGGTTAAGCTGTCAAAATCAACAGCTTTATGAGTGAGACAGCACCTCCCTTCAGTTGATTTGCTCAGACTCCAGACTAAGTAAAGCAGAGATTTATAGTCAAGATGATACTCCAATGCCTGATACAAAGCAATTCAAAATTCAACTTATTCAGACTCATCAAGGAAGAAACCCATTTGTGGAGGAACTATTATAAAAATAGTTTAAGCACTATGTTATTGAAAGATTCTCTTCTGAATGAATTGTTTCTATTGAAAGGGTTTAAAAAAAAAAGTTGAAGAGTATGTCAACAAAATCAGTCAATAGCTTAATGGATGTGGACAGGTAGCAAATACATATCAACGCTGCTTAGTAGTGGGGAAAAAAAATACCACCCAAAAAAATACTATACACAAAGCCATCTTTAACACTGTCCTTTTAAGCTTGTGCTCAGTATAATTCAGTGAGAGATAATTTTCAGAAAGAAATAATATTCATCAGGTTAAGAGAGGCGATTCTGCCCTTCTACTCTGCTCTGGTGAGACCCCACCTGGAGTACTACTTCCAGCTTTGAAGCCCTCAGCCCAAGAGGAACATGGACCTGCTGGAGGGGGTCCAGAGGAGGGCCAAGAAGACAATCAGGAGGCTGGAGCATATCTCCTATGCATCTCTGGAGACATTCAAGACCAGGTTTGATGAGGTTCTGAGCAACCAAACCTAGTTGTGTATGTCCCTGTTCACAGCAGGGAGGTTGGACTACATGGCCTTTGAAGGTCTCTTACAACAAAACTATTTCACAATCTACAGCTCTCACACATTGAATGTCAGTTCCAAGTCAGGTATTTCGCAATTTGCATAGAATTTGGAAATTCCTTTTGTTTCTGGCCTCATCCTACAGAAATCCAGACTGGAAATTGCTCCCCTGATTAAACAGTGTCCTCCCAAAATTAATTATAACAAAGCAGATTATAAACAAAAGTGCAGGTTGAAAAGGTGTTAAAGGAAAGACACTTCAAAGCAAAAAAGGGACTGAAAAACTTTCGTAACTCCTTGTAGGAAAAAAGGTACCATGACAATAGCTGTTGATGGGATAGAGATTCAGCAGTTGAGACCTCACAACATGAAGAAAGCCTAACCAGAGTTCAGAAAAAACATCTAATGGTCTGTGAAGTAAGATTTTCCTCTGGAAGGGATGGGAAAACACCTGTAATCAGGTTTCCTTCAGTTTTTCTTCTGGTACATAGTACTTTCTAAAATTTTGTCACATGAAATTAAAACAGTTTTAAAGTACCATCATGCTAACAAGTTTGCAAACTGAGAACAGTGAGAGGAATTTGAATTGCAAGAAAACTCCTACACAGAAGCAGCAATAATAAACCCAAAATATATCTCAGTTATTCTGATGGCTGTGATTTGCTACAAACGAACAGGCTGCAATACCTACTGTTAAATATTCACTGAAAACTGGACAAAGTTTAGTAACAGTGTCAAATTGTATCATTACAGCCAACACAATATGATTGTTGCCATCAGGTCATGGGACCAAATGCAAAGCTTTTAATGATGTTACAGGAACAAACAGTATTTTCTACTGAAATAAGGTCATTTTGCTATCACAATTATCCTTTGTCATCATGCAGTTTGTAATACAGCATAATACAAAGCAAGTGTTTACTAGATTGCAATTTATACATGAATAAAGGTGGGTGATTGGGTTTTTTTTATGAGAAAGGAGTTAATTTTGATCACATTTCACACAAGAGTACCTACACCAGCACTTAAAGCCAGCTTCTGCTTGTTCCAGTCCCATTCAAAATTTGTAACAATCAAACTTTTTCTCTCCCTACCCTAGCAAGCCTCTCTTGGAAGCCACAGAAGCTTTCATCATCTCTAATGCTGTGTGACAAGTGTAGGATATACAATGAAAGGCTCATTTCCACAAGCACAAAGGAGCACAGAGGAACAGTGACAGCCAGTTGAAACCCAAACAACTTAATTGGAGCCAACAGGGCTGTCTGGGGCTGAGACCCATCACGATCAGTTAGCATGAGCAACCCTCTGGATCAGAAAGACCACTGGGTGTTACTGCAGAGAAGTCATTAATGCAAAAATCTTTCCACTCTCTGTCTCCAGTTTATCATTTTACAGAATTAGGAAGTAAGGAGGAAATTTTCAGATGTTCAGTGGTGACAATGAGAATAAAAATTAAATCCATTCCTTACCTGGTCTGTGCCTGTTGCCTGCCTCAGCAGAAAGTGAGCCTCCTTGTGCCCTGCGTGATCCAACTTTACCTCCAGTACCACCTGGGTAGTGATAGATGACTGATGCTGAGCATAACCCCTCCAGAGCAGCTGCAAAGAAAGAAGTCAGCAGATAAGCAAAGACACCTACAAGAAGCCAAGTGTCATGCAGTGAAGATGACTTACGCAAACATAAAGCATGCCTCAAGCTGGAGGTGACAATCTGACAAAGATCGGGGAAAAACCTTAGATATTTGATATTTCTTTTAATGGTTTTCACTGGTAATGTTTACCCTCAGACCTCACAGGTCCCCAAGAGTGCTAGGAGAGTCTGCAGGGACACTCACTAAACACACAGAGGAAGACAAAAATAGGAAACTTGATCCATGTGGGCACAAATACACAAAAATCCAAGAAGATATATCCATGGATGCCAAGAGAGCTGACTAATGTGAGGTCTCTCTCCCATCACCTTCAATTAGTCATGGATAGGTTTCCAAAGACTGGACAAAGTGAAACATACTCTTCTTCAAGAAAGAACAACCAGGGGACTACAAGCAAATTAACCTCATTACCTTGCCAAGGTTTTAAAGCAATCCTTCTGGAAGCCATTTCTAAGCATATGTAGGACAAGAAGGTGACTGGGAACAGCAAGCATTGATTTTCCAAGGATAAATCAGTCCTTGGCAACCTTGCTGCCTCCTATGATTCTATGATCAGTAGACAAAGGAACAACACAGGGTTTTGTATATTTTTACTTTTGCAAGATCCCTTCAACTGTGGTCCCCCTTACCATGCTTACAGCCAAACTGATGAGACAAGATCTGGAAAGCTGACACACAAAATAACAACAAAATAAGCTGGACAACAAGGCTTAAAGGATTTTGATTGACAGTACAAATTCCAAATTGCTGCCAGTCACTAGTGGCATCCCTTAGGATTTAATACTGGTGACAACATTCTAATGTCTTCATTAATGGCCGGGATAATTGCATAGAGCACTCTTAAAAAATTCCTAAGTGATACTGGGGGGAACACTAGGGAAAACCTTCAGCCCAGAGAGAACTTGATAGGATGGAGATATGGGCCAAGAAGAACCTTGTGCAGTTCAACCAAGGCTCAAGCATCTCAGGTGGGATGACCCCACCTGGAAAGCAGTTTGGCAGTAAAGGACCTGATGGTCCCAGTTGAGAAGTTAATAAAGTTAACAAAGTTGCAACAAATATGGCCAACTGCATTCTTTATCTGAAAAAACAAATAAGGAGCAACTCATACAACTTCAGTTCACCCAGTACAAAAAAGACATTCAACATCCTGAAGGAACTGTAGCAGAACATAACCAAACCAGACAGGGAGAAGGAACCCATGACATAGAAGAAGCAGAGATAACTGGGTTTGTTCAGCCATAAAGAACAAGAGGGAAATCTTTCCACTACTTTTAAAGACCCAGCATGAAGGTACGGAAGAAATGGAGACAAATGCTTCCCAGAAGTGCCGAGACTGCATGAAGGTTAATGCA
Source organism: Turnix velox (assembly GCA_013400935.1). Lineage (NCBI taxonomy): Eukaryota > Metazoa > Chordata > Aves > Charadriiformes > Turnicidae > Turnix > Turnix velox. Next base: position 182,084 of record VZTY01024609.1, read on the forward strand.
AGAAAATCCCTTTTATGTAGGAACAACATGTGGTTTGTTTGGGGGATTTTTTTAAACTACAAGCAACAAAATATTATTCAGATATTATTATTCAGACTGTAAAAATTCCATTCTTGAAAAAATCGAGTGGGCAGGTTCCTGAACAAATTGGTTTAATTTGATTTGATATGAGCAGACTTGGTGACCTCCAGAACTCACTACGAACTCAAATTATTCTGAAGTCTTTAAAAGTAATTTTGTAGTCCAACAGATGACCATTAAAATATTTTTCATGTCCTACGCAATTAGAAAAGTTCTCCTTCACTGCTTGAAAAATCCTAAACCATTTAATCTTTTGAAACAGTAGAAGTGGGAAGTCATGTGGTGTTACGGTTTTCATTTGTAACATAAAAAGCCATTAGGAAGCTAAGTAGAATTTCAAGTAGAATAAGAAAACTAAACGAGTATGAAACTGAGAAGCAGGAGTTGTGCTCAAAGATTACCTGTGTATCTATTGAAGAGGCAAAAAGCAGATTGGAAAAAGAAAAAGGGTAGGAGGAAGGAAAATCCAGGAAAAAAGTGAATTCTAGAAACTAATGTGAAAGAAGTTACCATAGAAGTTAAACACTTGTGGCTTTAGAAGATGTAAAGACAAAACTCTTTTCCAGAGAGGTATTAAAAATTCACATACAAGTTTGGCTTTTTGCAAGTACATGAGGCAGTGGAACAGGTCACCCAGAGAGGTGGTGGAGGTCCCATCTCTGGAGACATTCAAGGCCAGGCTTGATGAAGCTCTGAGCAACCTGATCTAGTTAAAAATGTCCCTGCTCACTCCAGGGAGGTTGGCCTAGAAGGTCTAGAACTAGAAGGTTCTTCACCATGAGTGTGATGAGGCCACAGAACAGGTTTCCCAGAGTGATGGTGGAGACTCCATCCCTGGAGACATTCAAGGCCAGGCTTGATGAGGCTCTGAGAAACCCGATTTAGTGCAAAATGTCCCTGCTCACTACAAGGGGGTTGGACTAGATGACCTTACAAAGTCCCCTCTAACTCTATGATTCTATGCTTTACCACAGTAATACATTTTTATGTTGCAGGGTTAATTATCCACATTTCTTTCTCATCTCTTATTACCTCATTTTTTGGTGACAATTTTTAGTCATGTCTGATATTCAGATTTGGACACCAAAATCATTTACATACCACAGAATAAAACACCATGGAATCAGAGTTGAAAGGGACCTTCAAGTCTATTCCAGTGTCTCACTGCCCTCAGAATGAAGAACTTCCTCCTAATACCTAATCTAAAACTGCCCCATCTTATCCAAATTCTTCTGTTACAAAAGACAGTTTTATTTACTTAGTTTTAGCAACTAATTATTTGATTTACTGCTATTAATAGTACCTCCAAGCCACAGAAAGTCATTCACAGACCGCAGAAGTTCCACAGCCATGTGATAATGCACCAAGGAGTCTTGTAACATCCCAGCTTGTAAACACAGGTCACCAACATGTTTCCGCATCCGTCCTTGACAACGTTTCTTATAGTGTCTGCAAAATAAAAAGGTATAATTGTGATTTAAAGGAAACATTTATTTGAGGTAATAAACACCTGAAGTCCTTTTTTTTTCCCCTTCTTAATAGTAGATCAATGCTCTTTTACTCTCTTTCTCTGAGAAAACATTCAGTATCTCATGAGTATAATTTGTAAAAGCAAAAGAATCAACCATTTGAGGGTGCACTGAAAAAAGAAAGAAAGGCATCACACATTTTGGCTACATAGCATTTACAGAGTTTCATAAAAATAAAAGATTTAACTTCTGAGTGCTCTAACAGCATTATCACAAGTTAAATAAAACAGAATCATTGAATAATCCAGGCTGGAAAGGACCTCTACAGATCATCTGACCCAACTTTTCACACATAAGGAAGACTAGATGACTTCATTTTAAGAACAGCCAAAGCATGGTTCTTGTACTCCTTGATGGGTATCAGGCTGCCTTTCCACAGACATTATGCTTTTTTGCTTTCAAGCACACCCAAAAGCTTCTTGTTAAGCCAGAGTGGTCCTCTCTTTTTCCTCTCCTTTGCTAGAGGATTGACTCTTTCTGTGTTTCCAGCAGGACGTTCTTGAATTTCAATTTGCAGTGCTGACAAACTCTTCTGTCATCTGTGGAAGCTTCCCATGGAATCCCCCACAACTGGTCTCTGAGCATCCCAAAGTTGGCACTTCTGAAATCCAGGGTCTTTGTTTTACTACTGGTCCTCAACATGCTCAGGAGCATTTTAAAATCCACAATGTTGTGTTCACTGTATCCAAAGCAATCATTTATAATTCTGTTGTCAAGTAAGTCATGTTGGTTTACAAGCAATAAATCCAGCTGAGCACTGTTTCTAGTCAGCACATCCATCATCTACAGAAGGAAGCTGTCTTCAGTGCACTCCAGGAGCCTGAGGAGCTTGAATATCACCATGCTGTTTTCCCAGTAAGTATCTAGGTAATTGAAGTCACCCTTGAGGACCAGGTTCTGCTGGTGTGAGACTTCCTCTAACAGCCAAGGTAAGGTTTATTCAGCCTGGCCACACCAACTGGGAGGTCAGTAGTAATACACCTAAGATCTCTCAATGGTGATGACCCCTCTAATCTTGATACAAAGGCATTTGACAGAACACCTCCACATTCCCAAATTTATCTTCCACATAAAATACAACCCCTAAGCCTCTTTTCTTCCCTTCCTAGCTTCCTGAAAGAATTTGTTGTTATCAATTGTGGTCATCCAGTCAGGTGAGTGGAACATCAAGTGGGATCTCATGAGAACAGAGCAGAGGAGCAAAATCATCTCTCTTCCTCAAGAAGATGAAGTAATGATTTATAAGGATGTTGGACCAAAATATAAAAAGGTAACACAATGGAAAAGTATAGAATGTCCTTACAAAAATTGAACAGAAAATCAGTCTGGACCAGTGTTGTTGTTTAAAAGGGAAACTGGATATTATAAAAGGAGACAAGAAGTACATCTCCTATTGCTTCTCTTCACCTCAGAAGTTACAAATAATACCTATATAAACATTCCTATCTCTCTGATACGTGACATCATAGTCACATTTGCCAGGAGGATGACATTAAATGAAGCTAAATACAAGGTGACTGTTCTCTGCCTTACAGAGAGCTCAAGAAATAACAGTATTTATCTTCTACTTCAATAAGCACGTACATAGCACATCCGTTTACAAAAAAATAATTGAAGAAAATTCAAAGTGAAAAGTAAATCTCAACAAGACTTCAGTCTGAGTTTCCCATTGTAGAAAAGTATCTCCAAAAGTTGCTTCATAATCTTGGATCAGTATTGTAGAAAAGAGAATAAACTGTTTACAGATCAGATTTTACTAATCTTTGCATTCTCTAATGAAATTAAGATTATAAATCTTACATATTGCTGGATTATTTGCTTTTAACAAAGAACCACTAGATTGGAGAACCACTGTTTCTTTATGCAGCTATTACTCCTTTCAAAGATAGTAACACTTCAAGTTTTCTCTCTACCCTTTGATCTCTATGTTCAGACTCTCAGAACTGTAATTTTTAAGGGGTTTGTGGGTTTTTTTTCAGATTGCACATGATTAAATTCATAAATGACTCATATCGCAAAATGAAAAGAGTTGATGCCAGACTCCTCAATCAGAACTTGATATCACAATAATTTTCATCAGACTGCCTCACCAACAGCTCTTCCTAACCAATACTTCATTTTTCTGAAGATTTATGCATAAATCAATATATGACTGCATTAATTCACTTAGACATCAATAAGCATTGCTCTCACACAGCACTCCTCTTCCAGAAAGTCTGCATTTATAAACAAATAATTTATTCCTTGTGACGAAAAAATCTGCTCTTAATTATTCAAAGACTGAATCCATTGCTCCTACTACTTTCAGACTTTTAATAAAGGATCTGACTCCAGCAGTCGCTGCAAGCCTTCGTCATCCTCCTGGAAAATATTTTCTCACTAATTATGGAATAAGTTTGCACTCTACAAATACATAAACTTTGTCTTAATTCAGTACTCACAATTAAGTTCAATGACTGCAAGTGTGCCCACAAAGACAAAGGGCAAAGAATTAACTGAAATTCATTGAAATTATTTATTTTAATACCTAGTTAATTTTGTTTCACAGCTTTACATTAAGAATCTCACCACAAAGGTTATATGTATCTTCCAATTAATTTTTTTATTAAAACACTGCCTAATTATTTTGTCTTTCTACTGCTTAGTGCTACTCTATCTGATGATAGCAAATGCACATAAACTGCTACTTTTTCTAGGATTAAATGACATGACAGCCTTTTGCTAGGTCAGCTCCTCATGGTACCATATTGCTAAGAACTGTTCCTATTCTTCTTTCCTCTAGAACATAATTTTAAATACTAAGTCTCCAAAGGTTAACCCTATTATCACCCAAAGAAACATCACAAATCTCTTTTGAAGTGTTACCTACTCCAAAATATCCCTCCTCCATACCATCAGACATCCAGACTCCTCTTCAAGAGGTCCTTTCCTCAACACACATACTCATACAGATGATTACAAAAATAGTCTAAAATCTTATTCACTGAAGTTAGTTGTGTAAATTTGGTCCCTACCACTTTATGTTCTCTTAAGAATAATAACAATGATCACTACCATCAGTGGCCACTACTACTACTTGAAACTGGAGGACAACAAACCTATTACAAGAATCAAAAAGCACTATTCTATTTCCATTTCTGTCTCATTTTCTACACATGATACATGCTTTACCATTTCAACCCAAACTCTTTTCTAGGATCTCAGGATAATTCTATGGAAAACTGAGAGCAACAGGACAGAATTTATTTCAGGACAGAATTTATTTTGGCTACAAACCAATCCAGCAACAGGTTGGAAGGAATTTCTGGATCCTCAAAATTTCCATGAGGCTAAATTTAAAAAGAAAAGAAGAAACATGCAAAACGAATTTGGCAGAAGTATTCATGCAAGATGCTTCAACAAAAAGTTCCATCCAATTCCACCAATTCCCATTAGCATGCACGACTACGAATATCACCCACCATAACATTATCCAGACTTCGAAGACAACAGCTACGGCGTTTGACCAACTGCCAGAACTTTCCAATTTGGAAACCAAACACAGGCAGTGACAGCTTCATGGCTTTGGAGTTTAAGAAATGAAGCAAAATTCCAGAGGCCAGCAGCCGCCTAAAGCAAATCATGTGTGTCCTACAACAGCAATTCAGCACTGCTACCAAATATAATTGCTAAATGCACCAAAAAGGGGTCAACTGCAGTAGTGAGGCTCCAGGCAGCAATTATTTTTGTGAATAATGACAAAATAAATAGAAAAAAAGCAATACTAAAATATGCAGTGAAGGCGGAGTGGAAAGGCAGTACACAGAAGAAAGCTATCTAGTTTTAAATATACACAATCACAGCCTACCTTTTTAGACCCAACAACAAACTCACAGGGCAGTATGAGAGAAGAAGAAAGAAAGGAAAAAAAAAGAAGAAGAAAGGAACAAAACAAAAATTAGAACGACAGAGAACAAAAAGAAAATTAACATCCACATACACATACTGAAATATTATTAACTTTGATAAATCAATGTATAAATCTCATCTAAGATAGCATGTAAGAGAGAGAGACATCTATAGAGCCCTGCTTTCACATAACCTCATGATATTACATGGATGCCTTACCAGTTTTAAACAAGAAAGAACCTAAGACACAAACTGATGTAAAACAACATTAAAATGAGCTTATCAAAGCAGATTTATAACCATATATGAGTATGTTTGTTAGTTTTTTGGGGTTTTTTTTAATCTGAAAACAGAAATAAAATAGAAATATCAAACAAATGGGACTTCTGACAAGGATATTTCCTAACTTCAAGCTTGTAGGACCTTTGCATCACCTTGAGAATATGCTTCCCCACTCTTCAATCAATCTCCCAGCCTCTACAAACAACTACCAAGTGGAACTGTTTTCAGAAACTTTTCCAGTCATCCTCAGCATCCCAGTGACTATAGCACTGTTTTACCTAATTTACAGATGAAGAAACAGAAAGAAAAATTAACAAAATTCCCACGATAAACTACTGGCCAAATAATCTTGTTAAAAGATCAACTTCTAGTTAGCAGGACTAAAAAGCTTCTTAGGACTTAACGTACTGTTTTTCATACATAGAAGTTTTTAACCATTAAAAAAAAATAAATTCTTCCACACAAGTAATATTGGGGTTGCCACTTAACTGGGAGTTCTGTGGACTTTGCTTCTTCTACTCTTCATACAATAACTTGAAAAGACAAAAACTAGCTCCTTTTTTTTCCTCAAAATTATCTTATTTGAAATGCAGCACAATAATTCATGTTCCTAATTTTCTCAAAATTATCTCATTTGAAATGCAGCACAATAATTCATGTTCCTAATTTCATAGAATGTGTTGAGTTGGAAGGGGCTTTCAAAGGCCGTCAAGTCCACCCCCAATACAGCAAGTAGGGACATGGTCCACTAGACCAGGATGCTCCAAGCCTCATCAAGCCTGGCCTTGAATGTCTCCAGGGATGGGACCTCCACCACCTCTTTGGGCAACCCATTCCAGTGTCTCACCTCCTTCTATAATAAAGAACTTCTTCCTAATACCAAATCTAAACCTTCCTTGCTCTAGTTTAGTTTAATAATTCTATTTCTTAAAAGAAGCCAATCATATAGCCATTCTTATGCAACAAAATTAATGTTCATCTTACCAACTGAGTGACAGAGATCAGTTCTATAAATCCAGTCCTAACCATAAGTTATTAACCAAAGGACTTTACAATATATTGCTTGGAGAAAGTCTCCTTTTAAGATACAGAAGAATCCAGTTGCTTTAATTAGTCTTAAAATCACATGACCAAAACTACTACCTCCCATGTAACTTCTTATCATGCTCTCATTCAATGCATCAACCCAGTTCATCATCTCAAAGTTATAGTCACACTCCGCACCTGATGAGACCTTTGCTACACACTGTGAAATTTCACCTCAATTTTCGAAGTTAAAGGGAAAAAGTCACTTATTTATCCTAGGTAGACATTTGCAGCAGCAAAGCCATAAACTTCCTGCTATAAGCAATGAAATTATGCCTTTTCTTCCATCTATTTAACATAGAATATTGGTGCTTTTTAACCAGTTAGCTGTACACTGACTAGGAGGTCAGCATATACATACCAAACAGATACACACTAAAATTATTATTAAAAGGGGTGGAGGGTACATAAAAGACAGTAAGAGAGCACTCTTAGCTGTTAACCTCAAAAATTTTCACCTATTCTAGAAAAAGCTGCTTCATTTACCTCACTATCTCAGTAACATCATCTTTTCATTTTAATTTCATTCTTTGAACTCCTTATGCTGACAAAAACAACAGTTATTCTACCAGATGTTCTCATATGCACTCCCTGCACTCAAAGAGAACCTTTATCCCTCTCTGAAGTGATCATACAACATGTCATCTTTGAAAAACTAGAAACTAGACATAGCTGAAGAAAGACCTCTCTATCCCTGTGTATGTCCTTTATAACTTAATGCAATACTTTCCTCTGAAATAGAATTTGCCTCTGCAAAAGAGAACATGCTAACACAAACCTTTTATTGCAGCCCAAGTACTAAAATGCAACTTAGTACCTTTTAACATCTAAGGTTAGGTGTGAATAAATACATCATAGTTCAACTACATCTCATGGTCCTGAATCTCTGCCAAGTGTATGTATATCTCTAACTCAGCTTCCTTTTTTTCAATACAACTGATGTTTACCAGAGGTTATGTAAATTTCTCCTTTGTTACAAAACTCCAATATTAAAAGAAAATCCAGGCATTTACACTATTTCCACAGTCAGACATGCAAAATGCTAAACTGAATACAAAAAACTTTCAATTCAGCTTGCTACTATTTATATCTAAATCCTAACTTTTAAAACAATCAGAAGCAATAACTCCACGGGAAAATAAAAAGCTGAAAAACTTTCTTATTCCTAAAATGACAGAATAGAGATTAGAGTATTTAACCCCTTCTCTTAGAATAGTTAAGTGCCACAAACACTTAAAGGATATCCATTGATCTGGGCTTAAAAGGAATAACTAGGTGGTGTTCAAACCACCAAACAAAATTGTTTTTAACACTTGAATGAGCGCTTAACTTTTAGGTTTACAGAAACAGGGTCATACAACTTCCAATTTGCAAAGGATTTAAACATCACACCTGCTCTGTTCTAGTTTAAAACCATCCTATCACTCTATGCTCCGACAAACACTCCCAGTTTCTTCTAGTACAACACATTCTTACACAGAGATTGTAAGGCTAGGACTAATTATGCTGATTAACATGATGAGAAGTCTTCCCAAACCTTCCTAGACAGTTCAAAATAACCACTGGTGGCACTTCTGGGAGTACAGGACCAATGCGAAAGTTCTTTTTTCCACAAATACTACTTCTTTTCTGAGTTAAAAGCATGGCAGCTACTTCTGTCCTCTGGATTTGACTGCAAATAGATGTCACATTTCACACCTCCCTGGAATTAAGAAATAATTACTAATTCCTAACACAAGAACTATTTCAAATCTGAAATGATGAATGTGCAAATCATTAGCAAGGAAAGGTGTGATATGGATTCAAAAAACACACAAACTATTACACACACAAAACCAATGAGAACAGCTGTGAGAAGAACAGCAGCAAAACAAGACAGATCAAGAATATCAAATAAATAAAATAAATTAAAAAAAAAGAAAGACGTTGGACCTTAGTCACCAATTCATAGGATGAAAAAGTAGACAGTGGTTTAGAGGACAAAAAACCCACCACAACAGTAATCCTACTCAACATTATATAAGATTATTTTTTATCAATGTTAACTGATATTAATTGTTAGTAATATTGCATATCTATAAACCATCTGAGGTAGTGCAGTAAAGAGCCTCTTTATAGCAGAAGCTGTCAAAGCTTTGCTGACTTCTTCCTACTGTTTGCTTAGTTGTATAAATCAAATATATATAACCTCAAAACACCAACTATAGCCAGACTAGAAATAAAATTCTTTTAAGTTACAGCAAAATACACAGTAAGGGACTTAGTCTAAAGGGCAGAAATTGTTACATATAAGTTTTTAAGACTTGTAAGCTGACAAAAGTAGTTGCTTACCTACTATCTGTGTCCAGACCTACAAAATCCTTCTTCTCAAAAGGAACACAGAGGAGTGGGATCTTGTCTCCAGACTTATCAGTGGCTCTGTCAAGCCGCTTGGACTCCAACACAATGAAGAGGGATTCAATGAAGTCTTCTATTCTCTTCTCCACGGTTTCACACTCATCATAGCTGGGGTAGAAAGCCACATCCGTGCGGGGCTGTTCTGCAATCTCCCCTTGAAGCCCAAAGACAAACAAGCGGGAATCATAGAGGGTAGCGCCATACATTTCCTTCTGGAGATGGAATTTTTCAAAAGTCTGAGGCCAGTCCTTTGGAGAAGAACAGTCTGTGATAGTTATCAACCCCACCACTTTCCGATGTGTCTGAAAATCCCCCCATTCGTTGTTCTCTGGGGGGTAATGGTGCCTATAACGGATGTACAACACACGCTGAGAGTCGCGCACGTTGACTTGACTCACTGCCGAAATTCTCTTGTAGATCCTAAAAAAGCTCTCTTCGGGTACGATGCCAATGGGCTGGACCACAACCAGGAGAGTCTGATGATCCTCAGCACACTGCATGTAGTCGGGAACACTCATTTTGCATCCACTGCAGGCTAGGAAGCAAAAAATGTATATATTTTAACACTCAGAAGAACGTGTGGTTGCTGAATCAAACCAGGACTTCAAGTGCTAAAGACTTCTGCATCCTGCATACGTGTGCTACAATACTATTCTTTCATCTTTTTACTGTATCTTCAATCACACATCCTATTGGCAAAGTTACACAATGCAAAGGGAGCTTTTTTAGTTGCATATAATCATGGCCAAAAGTATGTAAATCAGGTGTTTCCAAGCAAACCAGTTCCCCATTCACTCTGCAGCTACACAAGTCAGCCTCGCATCCCAAAAAGCAGAGGATCTTTCCCTCCCACAGCCCCAGATTAAATGCATTTTAAGGTACCACCTGACAAGTGACACCCTCTAGGACTTGGGGTGTCCACCCCATCTCCACAATGGGCCTTGGGGAAACATGGAAAATTGTAGGAGGTGGGATGTTAACAGCCACCACATCACAATGACCAAACCTTACACACCTGTCAGCATAAAACATATAGTGGGAAAGAGGAAAATCAGGTACAGAACACTTATATTTGAGAAAAAAAGAAAAATTATGTTCTCAAAATGCATGCAAGTTCATCAGAAGAACTGGGCAATGCTTCCTGCTTTTATACTTTAATATTTTGGCTACCCTCTCCCTTGAGCTGCCCAAAACTGATTACTGTATGCAGCCGTGTTTTTTAAATGGAGATACAACAGCCCTAAGCCTTCCTGGGACAACACAGATCACTAAGTGAGTTACAGCTCCAAAGGACCCTGTAAAACACACATACCACCCAATTATTAAAAAAAAAATAAGAAAGAAAACTAACCAAACCCCAACTTTAGACTGAACACGACTTGGTTTTACCAAGCAGAAGGAAGGAAAGGCGCACTGAGCCCGGGAGCGCAGGTGGCAGCCAAGCAGCGGTTGGAGGAGAGAGTTTTCCTCCTAATGGAGGAAAGGGCCAGGGCCGAGGCTGGAGGACATGAAACCCCTTCTCCCCCCTCTCACAGCCCTACTCCAATGGGGCAGTGCCCGGAGAGAGGCCGCGTCCCGCACCTGCGGGCGGAGCGCTGAGGAAGGCAGGGGCTGAGGGGCAGCGTGAGGTGCCCAAGGGAGACGCCGCGGAGTCTGAGAGAAGGTCAGAGCCCCTCAGACTGCGGCCCGAGGACCAGAGGGATAAGATGGGAGGAGAAGGAGAGACGGGGGGACTCACAGCCGGGACAGGAACCGCCCCCTCCGCCTCCTGCTGCCGGACGCGCGGGGCGGAACTGACGGCAATGGGCGCGGCCGGCCGGGAGAAGGAAACGCATGCGCCAAATGGCGGCGGGGAGTAAGAATAGCGGGCGGCTTGAGAGTCTGTTTCTTCAGGACTTCTGCCTAAAACGTGTATTTCTGTATTTGACGTTTAGCAGTGGGCGAAAGCGAGCCTTCTGTCATAGTTTCCAAATCCTGCAACCGGCATTCGGTGTCTTGTAGACACCCCCGAAGGCTCGGAGAAGCTTGTGTGAGAGTTGGGATGCTTTTCTGGTGGAGGATGGAGGAACTCGTCTTCCAAGTTCTGCGCTTGGCAAGGAAGCCTCTTGTATCTATAGGCTGTGGGCGAAAGGACTGAAAGCAGCTCTTGAGAAGGACTTGGAGTCATAGAACTTGTTGAGTTGCAAAGGAGCTTCAAAGGCCATCTAGTCCAAACCCCTGCCGTGAGCAGGGACAACCTGCAATAAATCAGGCTGCTCAGAACCTCATCAATCCTGAAAGGAGATGAAGAAAACAGCTGTTCCACACATGGCCTTTCCAGGGAGCACCAAAAGAGAAAAGAGGAAACAACTGATCATGAGATGAGAACTAGAAAAGAACCACAGAATCATAGAGAGGCACAGCTTGGAAAGGACCTTTCAGATCATTTGAGTCCAGCTATCAACCCAGCTGTGGCAAGAGCCATCACTAAATCACATCTTTATGATTTGTCTCTAGCTCTCGATATTCTTTACCCTCTTTTTACACCATACTCAGCTTCAATCCTCAAAGGATAGAGTGAGTCCTGGTGTGCCCAGACCACCTTAAGCCACATTCTCCACAGCTAAGTTATTCCAAGCAGGTCCTTAGCTCCTGTAGGATTCTAAATCCCTGTACAAATAGCTCGATAACCTCATAAATCTGGGTAGTTTGATAGGGTTTATATGTATGTGTGTAAAAATAAAGATTCTATAGTATCAGTAAGAAATTCACTGTCACAGTAATGTCGACTGTTTCCACAAGATGGCACAAGCCGATAAGGATGAAGGAAGAAATGGAGCCTACTAGATAACCCCACAGCATCTCCCTATTCTTCCCTTTCATGCCAAGTAGTGAGCAAACTGGTGGCCTCAGCAGCATTCTTACCAAGACAAATCATCAGGTATATTGTTCGGAAATTTTTCATTAAAGCCATTAATGAAATTAAAACTATGCAGCATCTTTTCTACAAGTTCTGCATCACTCCTGGTAGAGACATTTTTCTCCTGTGGCCAGCATGGATTCTGTCCCTCTACATAATTCTCAGGTGACCACATCTGCAGTACTTTGTCCAGGTTTAGAGTCCTCAACATGAGAAGCACCTGTTAGAGCAGGTCCAGAGGTGGACATAAAGATACTTAGAGGGCTGGAGCATCTCTGCTGTGGGGACAGGATGAAAGAGTTGGAGAAGGCTCCAGGGAAACCTTGGAGCCCTTTACAGTCCCTAAAGGGACTACAAGAGAGATAGAGAAGGACTCTGGATCAGGGAGTTGGACAATTGGACAATAGTGGGTTTGAACTGCAAGGGAGGAGATTTAGATATTAAGAAGAAATTATTTCCAGCAAGAGTGATGAGACACTGACCCAGGTTGCCCAGAGTTTAGGATNGAGTCAACAATTTCGCAGTCATTTCAGTTGCAATTGTCTTTAAGATGAATTCTTTACAGTGATGGTGGTTCGAATCTGGAATAGGTTGCCCAGAGAGGTTGTGGATGTCCCCTCAATCCCTGGAGGTGTTTAAGGCCAGGCTGGATGAGACACTGAGTAGCCTGATCTAGTGGGAGGTGTCCCTGCCCAAGGCAGGCCGGTTGGAACTCGATGATCTTTGAGGTCCCTTCCTACCTGAACTATTCTATGAACCCATTTCCCATTAAAACCAAGCCCTCCAGAGCACGGAGCTGACACCCGGACAGAGGAGCCGAGCCAGGAGAGCCCTCAGGCTTGTCACGGCGCTATGGAAAAGCGGCCATGGTTGAGCAAGAGGAATGGGAAGGAGAAACTCCACACACCGGGGAGACCCGGTAACCGAACTCCTCGAGCGCGTCGAACGCCTCTATCTTAGGAACGCGGTGTCTCCGCCGCCGGGAGAGGGACGGACGGAGGGAACGGGCTGGGAAGAGCCATGGAGCTTGTAGTCCTCTTTCCGCCCGGCTTCATGGGAGCTGTAGTCCCCTCTGGCTGCCCATGGCGACAGGGGACTACAGTTCCCGGCGGGCCTCGCCGCCACCGCCCATTTCTCGCCGGGAGCCGGTCCCGGGGTAAGGTGAGGGCGAAGAGGGAGGGGGAAGGAAAGATGGCGGCGAGGCTGAGCCACGGGGAGAACCGGCTGGTATCGCTGCCCCTGTCGCGCATCCGTGTGATCATGAAGAGCTCGCCGGAGGTCTCCAGCATCAACCAGGACGCGCTCTTCCTCACTGCCAAAGCCACGGTACCTCTTCCTCCTTTCGCTCTCGCCGACCCTACTCCTTCCCCGCCGGGCTTGGGCCCGCACCTCCCTAAGGGGCTGCTGCCTACGGGCCGTGTCGCCGCCGGGACACCCGGTGTCAGCGCCGGGCTCTTCCCTCATGTCCATGCCCGGCATGAGCTGTGCAAAAGGGGCTTGCATAGAAACATGGAATGGTTTGGGTTCTGAGTACATTAGAGATCACCCAGATCCAGCCCCTTGCGGTGAGCGGGGACACCTCGCGCCCACACCAGGTTGCTCAAACCCCATCCAGCCTTGCCTTGAGTGTCTTCAGGGTTGGGGCATCCACAGCTTCTCTGGGTCAGCATCTCACCGCTCTCGTTGGGAATAGTTCCTTCCTAAAAGCAAATCTAAATTTCCCCTCTTTCAGTTTAAAACCGTTGCCCCTCATCTTGTTGCCTCGGTTCCTGATCCAGAGTCCCTTTCCATCTCTCCTGTAGGCCCTTTAGATATTGGCAGAGACTCTAAGGTCTCCCTGTCACTTTCTCTTCTCCAGGCTGAGCGGCCCCAACTTTCTCAGCCTGTCCTTGCAACACAGGTTTTCCAGCCGTCTGAGATCACCTTCATGTCCTCCTCTGGACCCTCTCTGACAGGTCCATGTCCTTTTTGAGCTGAGTCCCCAGCAGCACTTGCAGGTGGGATCTCACCAGAGCAAAACAGAAGGGCAGAAACTCCTTCACCTTTAGGAGGATGGAGCCAGGCTCTTCTCAGTGACCTCCAATGATAGGACTTGGGGCAACGGATGCAAGCTGGAACACAGGAGGTTCCACAGAAACCTGAGAACTTTTTCACAGTAAAGGTGACAGAACACTGGAACAAGCTGCCCAGGGAGGTTGTGGGGTCTCCTTCTTTGGAGACATTCAAAACCCACCTGGATGCATTCCTGTGTGACCTGGTCTGGGTGTTTCTGCTCCCACGGGGGGATTGGACTAGATGATTTCTTGAATTCCCTTCCAATCCCTGATATTCTGTGACCCTGTTCTCTGCCTAGCCTATATTTGTGCTTGGGATTGCCCTGCTCCAGGTACAGCACGTTCCTCTTGGCCTTCTTGACCTTCATGAGGCTCATATGGCCCCACCTCTCTGGCCAGTCCATGGCCCTGTGGATGGCATTCCTTACCTTCCAGCATCACAACACATTGGCATGCTTGCTGTGGATTTGAGCATCTTCCATCCAGCCAAGCTCCATGAGCCTGTGAGCAGTGCAGGAGGTTCTTATTTCACCACTGTCAATTAGTATCAATTAGTCTTTGTGGTGACTGCTGCTTTCTCATCCCGAGTGTCATTTGCTGCAGAAAGAGCTGAAGAATAGCACAAATTAATAACATACCAGAACCCAAATGTGCAGTCAGTGCTCTGAAGTGATGCAACTACACCCACAATTAAGGTCTTCTGACATAAATGGGTCTTTCCACAATACGTATGTATGCTTAAATGTGGTGTTTGTGTCTTTAAACAGGGATTAAAGAAAACTGCTGCCAAGTGTTAAGAGTGGATTCACAGTCTGACTATTCACTTTTGGGTTTTTGTTTTTTTTTTAGGAACTTTTTGTTCAGTATTTGGCTGCATACTCCTACAAACATGGCAGAGGCAAGGAGAAGAATGCTCTGACTTACAGTGACCTGTCTCATACAGCAGAAGAGTGTGAGACCTTTCAGTTCCTTGCAGGTATCTGTAGCCTGATAGTAAATACAGGATGGATTTGGAACTTGGAAAGCGAAATACTGCTCTTACTGAGTTGTTTTGTGAGGATGTGGTTCTCCTAGTGGTCATTTTCCTCCTTTTTATTAATCTCCAGTACAAAATTCAGTTAGAACTCATAAAGCAACATAATTTAAAACATTTCTTTGTGCATGGGGATTTTTCTGATGTTTCAGAATTTCACAAGGCTAATGAGTTCTCAGCAGTTGCCTTCTTTATCTTTGATTCCTTGTACCACATGTGGGTTATTTCCTCTTGTTCTTACAGCTGTAAAGGTCAGTCTGAATTACATGGTTATTCACTTAAATAATGGTGTTTTTAACAAAGCCTGTTTTTTTACTTCATTTCATTAGTGCTGTGGATGCAAAAGTATTAATGAGGTGATGTAATTATTCAAACTATAAAAGAAACAATTCTGCCTTCCAGAGATCTTGCCAAAGAAGATTCTAGCTAGCAAGTACCTAAAAATGCTTGAAAAAGAGAAGCGAGAAGGAGAAGTGGGAGAAGAGGATGAAGAGGAAGGGGAGGAAGAGGATGAAGACAAAACTGTTGCTAAAGGTGTTGGATCTTAAACCAGATGGAGAACCTCTTTGTAGTTGATCCTCTCTTTTTTTTTTTCCTGTATAAAGAACGTTATTTTTATGACTGCAAATCCAGATGCTGGATATATTTATACACTGAGCCGTCATCTGCTTTTGCTTTGTTTCAGAAGTTTTAGGAATTGAACTTTAATTCTCAGTGAAGAATGGAATTCTTCTTGCCTCAGAAACACAGCGGGGTAAGAAGAGCCTGACGTTAAATCTGAGAATGGAACTTCTCAGATGACTTAAAAATGACTTCTTCAGACAATCATTAAACAAATTTAAAATGTCTTAAAGGCAGCTTTCAGTCTAAAAGCTCTGGACTAGAAGGACTAGTTTGTGTTTCTCCTCAGAGCAGGAGATGAGGGAAAGGGAAGCGTTTTACTCAGTGTCTGTTGTCTTGAGGGTTGACCAGTAACTGATCAAACTCTTCCTGGCTTCTCCAGAGTGGTGCCAGGCCATTACCAGTGGACCAAAACAACTTTAAAAAAATTAATATTCTCTGAAAACAGCCTAAAATAGCCACGTGGGCACAGAAGCAGGGTAGAGGATGCAATGCTTCCTAAGAGCTTGTTGCTGTGGTGGTGAAAAGCACCTGCATAATGTGACAATGTAAATACTCACCTCTAGAACCTTTGATGAGCCAACATGTCCATGGGGCTCTACCAAAACACACGTTGAAGTCTCTTAGATGTGGATTATTGAGCATGAGCAGCCCTTTTACTATGTGCGTGACAGAGCAGGGTTTTACATTTGGTTTTGTTTATAGGTTTGTTGGGTTTTTTTTACTATAGAAATGGTAACCATCCCGTGTAGAACTTTATATACAACTTTTACAAATAAATTTTTGTAGGAAAAGTGACAATTGATACAGAGACTTTTCTTGCACAGGGTTATGGTTGGGCTCTTCTCCATAGTAGCAGGCAAGAGGACAAGAAATGTCCTCAAGTTGAACCAGGGATGTTTAAGCATGAATATCAAGAGAAATTTTGACATTGAAAGGGTTATCAAGCATGACAGGCACCTGCCCAGGGAAGTCTTTGAGGTACCATCCCTGGAGGAATTTAAGAGACAGGCAGACACAGAGACGGTTTAATGATGATTCTTGTCAGAATTGGGTTGATGGTTGGAGTGGATGATCTGAAAGGTCCTTTCCAACCAAGGCAGTTCTGTGGTTGTTCAGAGAGGTGACCAAGATCTCTTTGCAGCTGGAAATAATACCTCAAATAATGACAGCATTCCTATGGAGCAAAACCTCCAAAAAGCTGGGCAGAAATCTGCCCTGAAACTGGAAGGGAGATGAGGTTGAGTTGCTACAGTGGTGTTGCTTAGTGCTTGGTGGGTCTAGGGCTTGGGAACGGATAAAGTAAGGGTTATTTGAGGGCTGGAGCACCTCTCCTATGAGGACAAGCTGAAAGAGTTGGGGCTGTTCAGCCTGGAGAAGAGAGAGACCTCATAGTGGCCTAACATATCTTGAAGGATCCTACAAGAAAGATGGGGAGGGACCATTTGCCAGGACATGGAGTGATAGGACAAGGAGCAATGGTTTTAAACTAGCGCAGGGCAGGTTTAGATTGGACATTTGGAGTAAGTTCTTCCCCACAAGGGTGTTGAGANCGAGACACTGAAACAGAGAAGTGATGGAGGCCCCATCTATGTTCTCCAGTGGAGAACCCTGTGTGAAGGGTTTTGTTTTAATTGCCTTTTCTTTTTTTTTTTAAGCCAGACTTGGAGCCAGATGTGGGTTATGAAGGATAATGTGAAAAGTGACAAAATAATCAGTGTCTCCTATCAGGAGATGCCTGCTCTAGACTTGGAGTGTTCTGTCATGACTGGGAGCACTGATATTGTGGGACTGGAAACACCACTTTTACTGGGGCGTGATAGATCCTGGCCAGTCCTCTGAGGGCCTCCTGGAGGGGGAAAACCTGGTGCTAGGGTAGAAGGCCACCAATAGTGCTTTACCATATTAATCACATACCTGAGTGACCTTCACAAGTGGCAGAGGTGTCCCTGTCACCAGCAGAAGGCAGCACTCTGGTGTCCTGTAGCCTGGCCTCATGGACTCCTGCCCTGGTCTGGGCCAGACTGGTCATGGGGATGGACAACAGATGAGCTCTTTCATTTCTCTCTTCAAGAAAGGGGAGGAAACTTACAAGATGGTGGATTTCAGCACTGTCAGCCAAGTGTGTGGAACAGGGTCACTCTGCTCCTCCTCCTCTACTCCTTGTTCTCATTATTATCCTCCTGCTGTGGTCCAACTGTCCTGGCTCGGTACTGCCCACAGCACCCTGAGCTGAAACACAAAGCTAAAAACAAATGCTCCTGCTCTCCTGTTAAACATCTGTCTGAGCTCAGGCAAACCCCA
>VZTY01024611.1:0-66715 GCA_013400935.1 Turnix velox
TCTATGATTCTATGACTTGGTGCTGGAAAGGACTTCTCTTTTGCACTTTTAGCAACCCATGCCATATTCTGAACTATCTAAAAGTGGTTCCCAGCTGAAGCAAGGAAGTGCAGCACCCTGGCAGTAGAAAACATTTTGAACTTCAGTCTCTCCCATGGATGGTTTAAGCAGTGTGGCACAAAAGCCTCAAGTCTGTGCTTATGTTGTAACTAACAAAACCGGTATTTAGCTGTGGCTCTAACCTCTGATTCTTGTGTCCTCTAGAAAAGGATGTAGAAAGAGAGCTGTAACATCTTTTTGCAGGATAAGATAAAATTGGAAATAAAACCTGATGAATAGCGCTTTGAGTAAATTTATTTGTACATCTAAATGCCTGATGGGTTTCTGTTCCACTGGGCAAGAGACGTATGACTCTACTTGTGGTTGTTTTGTTTCTGCTTAACATTGGAAAAACTGCTTTATTAATGAGGACTGTGGATTAGTTCACCTGCTCTTCAGTGATTGCATTGCTCTGTGCATTCCAAAATTGCTTTCAGAGCTATTGCAGTCCAACCAGACTTTCCCATTAATACTTTATTAGCAGAAGCTACTTCTGTTATAAATGCCTGAAATTTGCTTTGCTGTTTGCTAGTGTGTGCACCATATGCATGGAAGGCTTTTGAAAGACTTTTTTCTGCCTTCTCTGCAGTAACTGTTGGGTTAGATGTCCATTTTTTAACAGGAAAATCCTGTTAAAAATCCTGTTAAAGGTTTTCCTACAGAAAAACCTTTCTGTTAAAGATGCTATTTGTTGCAATGATTTTGATGACCTTTAAAGGTCTCTTCCAACTCAACATGTTCCATGATTCTATGAACACATCTTAATTGTTCTACCTTTAGTCATAGTCATCTAGGTTGGAAGGGACCTTTCAGATCATCTAGTCCAACCATCAGTCCAACTCTGACAAGCCTCATACCTGGATGGGGACTCAACCTTTAACTTCCCTTCCCATGGTGGGGGATATGTTGTGAATATACTTCTGGAAAATTCTTCTTGACACATTTCCCCTTTTAAAAATAAGCATTTCTACTGCTAATTCTCTTAGGGTAAACAATATAAACCCTAACTTCAGAGAGTGAAATTTACTTCTGCTTTTGTTAAAGGCATCTGAGCTCTGGAGTTTGCATGGTAACATTAAGGACAAATTGTAGATTTAGGACAATGAACAGCCAAAAGCTTCCAAGCAGAACTAAGTCGTTAATCTATATTGAAGATATTCCTTTTTAGAAGGAGGCAATATTGCAATGGGTCTGCATTCCAGGTCAATATTTACCTGTGGACACTAAGAGGCTTTTGTGAAAGCAATTATAATTGCAGCACTTCAGACACTTATGAGATACCTGTGCATCTGCATTGTTTGATTCTGCTGATGTTTGTCAGAGAGGTGACCATGGGATGATCACTCCTGCAGAGCTGTGCTGGGAAAAGCATTGAGCAACCTGTTCTAGTGGGAGGTGTCCCTGCCCATGGCAGGGGGGTTGGAACTCGATTATTTTTAAGGTCCTTTCCAACCCAAACTATTCTATGATTCTATGATGCTCTGAGCAACCTGATCTAGTGCAGGATGTCCCTGTCACTGTAGGAGGATGGACTAGATGGCTTCTGAAGGTTCCTTCCAACCCATTCTGTGATCCCACACAAACCCCTGCATATCCCAACTACCACCACGAAATAAAAAAACCCTTAAAACACGGTTCGAACTCTCTCCATCCACTCAAATCAAGGCCACAGCCCCAGACATCAGAAAATCTAGGCTGTGAGGTAAGAAACCCCCTGTTGTAGCTTAAACACAGGTAATGTCCTCACCTGTTACTCTTTGTTAAAAGCTTTTCAAAGGTTGTTTCCATCTTCCCCGGGACTTGGGGGCCGCTTCACCTTCATGGCTGGGCTGACTGAGGGGGGGCGGGTTATGGAGGGGAGGACCGAGGGCAGGCCCGGCAGCAGGAGCAGACCTTGCACAGACGGGGGGACCCCTCTGAGGCGATCCCTGTGACTCTGAGCAAGAAGCCGAGAGAGGGCATCGCGCCCTCAGGGTCTTCCCCTCCCGCCTCCGGCACCGCGTCCCGGGGTGGCCGCTGCCCCGGTGCGGCGCGGCTCGGGGAAGGCGCACTCGCCGCTTTACGGCTGCTGAAAACCTCCTCCGGCGAGCGCTGGGCCACCGTACGGCACCGGGGCAGCCGGGGCGGGCAGGTAACGGCCGTGTCGGTGCGGGAGGAGGAGGAGGTGGGAGGGCAGAGAGCGGTGTTGAAGCGGCCGAACCCCGCTGTGTGTGTGTGCGGCGCCGGACCTTTGGTACCGCCATTTTCCTTACCCCCCCTCACCCCCCACCTTAGCGAGGCGCGTCTGTGGGTGTGCTGTCAGCCGGGGCTCGCCGTAAGCGAGGGGAAACTTTAGGCAGTTTTGCGTGGTGATAATTTTTTTTTAAATAAAAGTAACTCTTTACTCTGTTACAAAAGGAAAAAAAAAAGTAGCGGGGAGCCCGGCTGGTGGCTCCGCCGGTGCCGCTCACGCCTTTTCCCCCGCCTCCCCGCCACGGGAGAGAGGGGAGTCGCGTCTCGCCACACGCCGGCGCTAATTGCGAGCTGCTAATGAGGAAAAATTGACGCCTCTTCATTGGAAAGCAGCGTGGTGTGTCTCTGCTATCCGGGTGGGATGTGGGTTGGTGGTATAAAGGGGTAAATCCGCTCCGAAAACGTGTCCGGAGGGAAGAGGGTTCTCCCGCCGGCCCCGCTTTTGAGGTTTGTTTGGTTTCGTTTCGCTCCGTTGTTTGACTGAAGTTTCCAAGTGATGTGTGATGCGCCTGGACGTTTTAAATACTAGAGGAGGTACCACCTGGAGAACTTTGTGCAAGCCTTCAAAACAATGAGCCGGGTGAAAAACGTGCTCTCCTCTTCTTAATTTTTTTGTCAGGTTGTAGAACTCACGTTGAGTCATTGCGGTGGTTCCACCGCGTGTGATCTGTGTGGTCTTTTGCGTTTCTCCATCCATCTGGATCTCTTTAAGCTTCACTAGGATTTCCCAGTGTCTCCCTTAGCTTGAGGTAGCCTCAAAGTTGTAATTAAAACTGGGAAGGATGTGGAATTGACACTTGCAAACTCCAGGCATCTTGCTGACTTCAGCTGGAATTTGCAGAGTTGTTGCTGAGTCATCTGGGCAGAAATATTCAAGGAAGAAATGAAGAATTTAGATTTTTTTTTTTTTAACCTAATAGGAACAGTCCATTCCACCTTGGTTTGTTTATTACTTAGCACATGCTTCTTCCCTTTGCAGGCGAATTTATTTGTGGAGTGGTTGGCATATGGAAAGAATTATATGACCCAGACTAATGATGCCAGAATCCTGTATGGAGTGATACTATATATACTTTTAGAATCTTAATATAAAGAGCAGTTTTATGAGTCCCAGTGCATCTGTAACCCAGCATTTATTTCCACTATCAACAGAAGGAAGATGAAAGGATTTCTTCTGAGGTTTGGTTTGAGATAATGTACCTAGCAGGTGTTGAAAGGGATTGATAATCTACCATAATGACCTTAAACAACCCAAGGAACGATGTCTTTTAGCAGACCTTTTGCAGTTTACTAAGCTGTAATTTTTAAATTGAAAGCTGTAAAGCTATACACAAAACATTCCTTAAAAAAAAACCCCTGTGCCAAAAACTGCTTTAAGTTCCATATTGTTGTTCTTGTTTTAAGTGTGAGTCTAAATCACACTTTTTTCATATCCTTAAAGTAAAAGTATTATGAAATCCTTTAACATTACTGAACGTGTTGACTGAGACAATTTTAACAGGGCTAAATTGCTCAGTAATGAAAGAAAACCTAATGGGAGATCTTTATTTGCTTTGAAGAGTGTGGTGCAGGTTATCTGAATCAGAAAAAAGTGAGTCTAAACCACACTTTTTTTTCCATATCCTTAAAGTAAAAGTACTATGAAATCTTTTAACATTGTTGAACGTGTTAACCGAGACAATTTTGACAGGGCTAAATTGCTCACTGATGAAGGAGAACCTTATGGGAGATCTTTGTTTGCTTTGAAGAGTGTGGTGCAGGTTATCTGAATCAGAAGAAGTGAGTCTAAACCACACTTTTTTTTTTCATTTCCTTAAAATAAAAGTACTATGAAATCCTTTAATTTAAATTGCTCAGAAAAGGAGAACCTAATGGCTGATCTTTTTGTTTGCTTTGAAGAGAGCAGTCCAGGTTGTCTGAACCAGAAAAAAAGAAGTAGGGAAAATGTGGGAAATTTGTAAGTCAATGAAAAGATGCTCATATTTCATGAGTGTCACAAGCTGCAGATTTTTATGGTGGTTTAGCAGCTCTCAGAAGTCATGCTGAATCATATGACTTCCCACTCTCTTAATCTTCACAGCCAAAGTCTTAGGTTATCACTTACTGTGGTGCATACCTGCATAACTTCCCCCCCCCCCTCCTTAAATAACCTCAGGGTATGAATACAAACAAGACAAAAATAGATCTTTAAAGTGTTTTTTCTCCCTCTTAATAAACAGATTTATTTCAGAAGAGTAGTTCTTGGAGGTGCTTACCTAGCCCTCCAGGGACTGTGTGCTGTAGATCTTCATTACAATGAATCTGTCAAATAGACATGTTCTAGATCCTCAAACTTTTTCACTGGCTCTTGAGCTCCTCCTTTAGATGTATTTTTGTTGGCTGAGGTAAAACTCCTGCAGTACAGTGTTTCTGCAGTAGAGAATCAATTTTTTAGGCTGTTGTGTGTTTGGATGTAGGTTTTTATCTTTCTCCTTCCATTGTGACATTTGCTTTACTGTCTAAGCACATGTATATATAAATACATCTATATTTATAAATGGGAATGTGCTACATAATGTGAGAAAATCATTCATAGATGGCTGTGCTAAGACTTAGATTGAGGATCTTGTAGGTTGCAGATGGCTCTCTGGTTTGCTGATACGTAAAACAAGGGCCACAACACATTGCTGTAGATAGCTGTAATTAATCCAACCATATCTATAGGCATTTTCTTCAGCTCTGAGATACAGAATGGATGCTGAATATGTGTTCTTTTGATGGGACAGATTTGTTATTTCTTTTTCCTGCCGTGTGGAGATAGTGTGATGCTGTTTTTATTTTTCACCGTTGTTTGACTTGTCGTGCACTCGAGCTGCTGGAAGAAGTAGCTTTCTCAGAGGATTTTTGCTTTATTTCTCAACAGATGCATCTCAGCCTAAACTGATCACTGCTGTCAGGAATGTCAGTTATTTGGTCTAATACCATGACACACACTAGAATCTTCTATTAGGGGACCAATTCTGTCAGTATCTTCTCTATGGGTTGTTGGCAGCCGAGCAGCCACTTTGGCTGTGTATGGACTGCCAGTAGCAAGAACTGCACAACAGTTTGATCTTGGTGTGAGGAAATGGACTTCTCAGAATATAAAATCTTGCCCTAGCACTTCCATGGAGTGTGCACCACAGCTTAGTTCACAAGGCTCTGCTGGCTGCGAATTTCTATAGCAGGTGGCTGATGTTTGTGTTTTTGTTTGGACTTCCTTCCTGATCAATTTCTGAATCTTACATAGTGTTAGTTTGATTGCAAACTAACCTTCTTTGAACTCAATCCTTCTAAGCATGGTGTTTCTCCCCTCCCTTGTCCATTTCTTTTCCAAAAACCATGTATGAGATTGCTAGAGGAGTAAATTAAGAACTTGTTTAGTTCCCATCTTCTGTGGTTTTGTGTCTTTGTGTGCATTTGGGTCTTTCTGTTCTTAGATTTTTATTTTTTAAGTCATTAGTAACTTTAGATTTGGAAGTTCAGAGCGTGTCAGCAGAAAAACTTGCATCAAAAATCACAAGGGTACTATTTAATAGTGAAAATACTACTTCATACTGAAATGTACTTTTTACTATATGGAGGGAATACTATGTGTTTACTAAACAAATTCTATAAAATAGCAAAAAAAACCCCAGATTCTTCCCAGTCTGTGTTTTTCAATTGTGAGGTAAAACAAGAGAAGAATTATTTTTTTTCTAATTTTCTTTAAGATTTTCATGTTCCTTAACTTACTGAAGTGGTTGAGAGTTGAAATTTGTCATAGAAATTGCCTCCATTGAGGAGTATCTCCAGTGTTCTGTCTGAGTTATGATCAGTTGAAAACAGTCCACTCTGTTCTTGCAGCAACATGTGTTAAAGCACTTTATTTCTCCTCAAATATGCATCTCCTGGTTCTGTCAGCTGTGTTTATGCTTGGTTAACATAACCTTTCGGTTATGTTCATTTTACAGTAACTAGATGGAGAGCACAGCTCTTCCAGCCCAGACAGAGTGAAGAAGAGCAGTTTTCTATGAGCCATCTACTAGTCATGGGATCTGTTTGTCAGCTGAGTTTAGATGGCGAGGGAAGAGGAATTTAAGACTTGAATATCTGAAGATATAGTCAAGAAGAAATCAAAGGTTCACAAACACTGTTCTGATTTCTTGTACAAACATGTTTGCAGTGCTCTGAGAGGCTTAAAGAAAGTACAGAAGCAAAATAGAAGTGTTACTTGTTGCTAATCTTTTACTTGAGTTGAGGATTGATACCCTGACTTGGACACTGGTTTGCTGACCTCTGTGAGCTTCACCTTTTAGCTTAGTCTGTGAACTCTGTACTGCCAAGTACAGCATTCCTGCTTTATATTCAGCCAAAGAATTCAGCCATCGTGCAGTTCTTCTGTGGTTTCTGCCTGAAAATCAGAGGGTAACACCACACAAGGACATGTGTAGAGCGAGAGATGAGAGAGTTATTGGGGAGATTGAATTGCTAAGGTTGCTGGCTTTGCTCCTTTGTTTTCTCATCATTGCTTATTTGCTTCTCAGTTCACTATTTTCCACGTAGATATAGATTAATTCATAGGTGATCTTGAGAAAATGTTTCAATGTGATCCAATCTATGCATGACTGAGCAGAAGTGGTTTTGATATCATTGGGATCACTCAAAGTATCCTCTGTCAAGTTCAGGTGTCGATACTTCAAAGATGACAGTGAAGTCAAAGAGAACTTGGAGGTTCTGTAAGGTTGAAAATGGCTCCAAAGGGAGAAATTTGAAGAGCTCAATATGTTAAATGTTCTCAAAGACAAAGGCAAGGAGGGGCTTGACTGCAAGATTGAAATGTGTGCAGTAATTATTGGGGAGCTTACGAGGAGAGATTTTTAGGTCTTGCATAGATTTTGGGAAAATGTGTTATAACACACTATCTATTGCAGTGAAGGTTTCCTGGTATGCTGTTTTACATGCCTTTAGCAGATGATGCTTTCAGGTCTTGGCCTTAGTGGAATTGTGGGCAGCATAAGGAGAAAGAAAACTGTAAATCAGGATGGTAAAGCCTCCTTTTCACACTTCAATTTGCCAAGAAGAGCAGAAATCGAGCTCAAGTGCCAGTCTGATAAGATATGACTGTTTTGTATAAACTCTTCAGCTTTTTGGAGGAGATGGCAAGAAACCTCATGAGAGGGTTATCACAATAAATAGGACCCAATTAAATACAGATTACTCGGTGATACCAGTCTTTTGCTTAAATCTCTGAAGATACTGAGGCAGTGACTAGAGGATTAATTAAAGGTGATTTGGTTTATTAAATTATGTATGCAAAGAGGACCAGCTGGTTCTAATATTGCAGCACATTAGAGGAGGAAAAGTCTTCAGCTGTAAGGACTTTTGAGAGTCTGAAAGAGGATTGTGCCACTTGTCTCAAGTGATAACATGTGAATGTCCCTAAAGTTTCATGATAAATGCTGAAGAAAAAATGTGGCACTTTTTGAAGCCCTGATCAATGTGAGAGTTGGAGGTATGTGCAAAAGTGGTTTTCTTGAGGCTCAGTGAAGAAATTCTAAACTATGTTAGTAACAAACTGTGTAATGAAAATTATTCAGGGGCTTAGAAAGCATTGAGTGATAGATGTATGAAGGACTCTTTAAAAAAAAGAAAAAGGGATTCTGATTCTGAATGGTATTGCAGAAAATCCTGCAAGGTAAAGATAGAATTATAGAACAGTTTGGGTTGGAAGGGAACTTCAAGATCTAGTTCCAACCCCCCTGCAATGGGCAGGGCCACCTTGCACTAGAACAGGCTGCTCAATGCCTCATCCAGCCTGGCCTTAAACACCTCCAGAGTGTTTTTCATATATCTAACCTAAATCTCCCCTCTCCCAATTTACATCCATTATTCCTAGTCCTTCCATCACATAACCTCTGAAAAAGTCCTACCCCTTGTGGTCAGATGTCTGGCCATGCATTGTCTGTCTGTCTTACTAATGGCAGAAAGTAATCCATGTGTAAATACTTTCCTCCTTTGGGACTTTTTTTAATTTTAACATTGCAGTTTCTTGCCTGGAATTAATTTTTAGCTAATTTATTTAAGCTATTTTATTTTTCATAGCTCCAGAGAGGTTCTTTCTTTTCTTCTTTATGTTAATGTCAGGGATTCCCTGAATTTGTTTCAAGTTTTGTCATTGTAATGGTGATAAAAATTTAGCTTTTGTGGAAGAGAAGATTTTTTTTTAATCTACTAACTTAGATGTAGGACTTTTAAATGTGTGTGCCATAGGGTGGTAAAAGCCAAGTTTGTGGTTTGAAAAGCTTAACTTTGGCAGAGGCCTGACAAGAAATATCTGCATAGAGTGATAGGTGAGGAGTTCTGAAAAAAGTATTATTTGCAGAAAGCCATGTGTATACTGGCAATTTCCAAGTAGTCTGGGGTGTATTTATCTACCTATTGTGGTTCTTATTTTATGGATGAATATGCTAAGTGCTGTTCAGAATTATTTGGCCATATGTTCCTGTTTTTACGAGACTTCATTTTGTGGGATCTTTATATAAATAAAATTATTCTCTTCGTTGATGGCACGCAGTAAGAAGAAAAGAATGTTATTTCAAATGTTATACCTTTTGCAAAAGAGCAGATGGTGTTTGTATGTGTGGCTTCAAGTAAGTTTTATACTTTGAAACTACTGCTTTATTCCATAGTGTGTAAGTGAAGTTATTGTTACTAGCTTTTTTAGAGCATGCCAGGTTATGTTAAACTTGATGTCAGTGTGTTTTGAAGTCAAAGGTGTGGAGTTAAACTGATCCTCTCTATCTTTATTTCATTGCATTCTCTGTTTAGTATAGATTGATGTCAATGTGCCAGGAAGAGTTGTTGGCAGATGATTAATTTTTCTATTTGTCTTTAATTTCTTCCACAATGGGCACAACAAGAGGATTTCAAATTAAATCTGGTGCTAACATCTCAGTGGAATTCCTAGGTGGAACTGCAGGCTGCACAGAAACCTTAAATTATTAAAGATGCCTTTTTAGAAATGTGTTCTAAGAGATTTACATCTATGAATCACAAACATCGTTGCTGGGTGAGACTAAGGGCAGGGATTTACATTGTATCACTGTCTAAATTAGTTAATTGTCATTCACTATTCCCTTGCTTGGTTTGTTGCTGCTTTTTTTAATGACTACATTTGAGCATGTTTAACAATGTATTTTCCTTGTGGTGATTTGCTTTGGATAACTGGGGCTTAGAACTCCTTTTAGTAGGAACAAGTTCATATGAACTCTGGCACAGAAATGGTTTCTTGTGTGAATATTTGAAAGTGTAATTAGAGGGTAGCAAAGGATCCAACTGCTTAGATAAACACCTTATACCTAAAGCAAATAAAGGATTATGCAGGGGGCACTTTGTAATCTTCCTGTTGATACTGCCTATTGCTGTGGGAACTTTTGCAAAGCATCTACAGGACAAAGGGACCACCAGTATGAGAAATATGGAACCCTGGGGGGTCACCTGTATGTACAAGTGACGTGTTCCATGCCTCTGGCTGGTGGAGCAGGTAGAGCCTGAGGCTGAATTAAGGAAGCCTAATGAAATATTAGTACATTGACTAATTCATAGGTCTTTGAGGATACCCATGGAAGAAAATAACTAACAGATCTGACTTCTGCTTTCCTTAACTTTTAAAGGAGATGACTGTGGGACAGAACTCTCCCTTGCATTCTCTCTTTGGGAGAATTGGGACTGTAGCAGCCATTTGGATCATGCATTGAGGGAGGGAAAAGAAAAAAAATTGTGACTATAATAGGATTTTAGTCACATGGTATCAGTAATGTGCTTCTGAAAATTTCATTTTAATATTGAGGCTTTGTTACTGCATATTTTTACTCTTCAGTGGAGAATCAAGCCTATACCATGTTTTGCAAAAGTGCTTACACAATGTTGAAATATTTGGAGAAGTCTGGTCTTGTTTTCAGGCCAAAGTGTTGGCCCTAAGCTGACATGTGAGCAAGCATGTGTTCAACATGCTCAACTACTGGTTACTCAGTCTTGCCAGTCCCAGATAAGCACGCAAAACCATCCAGGGTTTTTTTTTTTCCTGAGATGGAATGAGAACAAATGCAAAGCTATTTTAAAATCGGATTGGATTCTTGTTTTCCTGCCAGTTAATCACATCTATTAGATGCTTGATGAGTGTCTGCTAGTTGAAAAACAGGCACAACATGGACAATTATGTCTGGCTCGAGCCAGATGGTTTGATTTTAGTCTTCATGGGAATAGCAGAATAATATATGTAGTGAGCAAAGAGGCTGTGGAGAACATGGTGTTACTGGGAGGGGGGAAGAGGAAAAAAAATAGCATCTCTAAGTCTGATCAATTACCAGACTTTACAATTTTAATATAGAGCTTTTCTGGGTTACTGAGTTGGGGCTGTTTTTTTGCTTGCTTCATCCACCTACTTGTAATGCTTTGAAAATGAGTATTTTGGAACATGCTTCAGCACTTTCATCCTTGGTCAAAAAGGGATTTTTTTTTCTTCATGCTTTTTTAACAGCTGTTTTTCATAAGTGCATGTGTGGAAAAATACTAATTTCCCATGTGGTCTAGCTGGCTTTTCTGCATGGTTAATGCTTCACCATACTGAAAAGCGATTTTGTGTAGACACTTCATTCTTGATGTATTTTCTGTGCCAACACTTAAATCTAGGTTTTGAAGCTGAGTAGATAATTAACTTTGGAACTATGAAAGTTTTAAATTCACTGAATTTGCATGTGTATTTTACACGGGTTTCACTCACTAAACCAGTTGTGAAGAACTCTTTTGTCTGCTAACGCAACTAATTTTTGCTCTGCAGGAAGAAATAGAGTATGTTTCAGGGGAATTTTAAAATTAACTTAAATGTTCAGTGGTCTGGCACTTCAGAGCCAGAAATTCCAAGCAGGAAAAAAATTTCCTGGGAAGTATGTTCAAACATAAGTTAGATCTGTGGCACAAAGGTGGTGGTTTTTGTTTTCTTTGGGTTTTTTTTTTGGTTTGGTTCAATTTTTTTGTTGATCCTCTTTGTTCACAAAAAGGAACATGCACCTGTTTTTTGTTTTGTTGGGTCATGTGAAGGTGGTTCTTGCACTTGAAAATTCTCAAGATATCTCGAGTTTAGAGAAATGGGATGAAAGACATTCTAATATCCTGAGTTCCTGTCCAAAGAGGAATTTGAGATGTATTAGAAATGTGTGTTTGTAAGGAAATGGGAAGTTTGGACAATTACTGAATTTTTATTTCAAATTATGTACAGGGAGCCTTGAGATGCTTTTGATCCATTTTGAAATACATCTTGGTATTTCTCTTAGATGCTGAGTGTATGCTTTGAACCATGATCTGTTATCAAATGAGTTGTCTTGGTGTATTATTAGCATCTTGGAGTAGATGAATTGACTGTCTTGGAGAGTGGGATGAGGTCTAAGAGAGCTGTTAACCAGTCTTCCTTCCAGCAGAAGATTTGTGTTCCAGTCCATGAAAGAAGCAAGGGGAAATTGCTAATGAAAATCAAATTATAGTTGAATTATTGTAAAACAAATACTTGGTCCCAATATTTATTGGAGAACTGTTTTTTGTTAGATGTGCCATTCAAGCAAAAATGTGAGATCTGGAAAAAAATACTCTTTCTGAAGAATGAGTATATTTTTGGTAAATACCGATGTATAAGGACTACTTTTTGCTCTTTTGGCTTATTGGAGCATTTTTTTATTTCATAAAATATCTTTCTAGTTGTATAATATCCTCTAAGTAGCAAAGCCTCAGTAATTTAAGCGTTTTTCTAGCAGATACTTTGTGTGATGATTCAGTTTTGAAGTCCAGACTTTCTGCCTGCTTCAACATAGACCCTTTTTTCCTCCTTTTTTGGTTGAGAAGAGTTAATTAATGACACTTTTTGGGTAAGGCTTCTATCTTTTCTTTCTAGGAAAAGTGGAAGGGAGAAAATTTCGTGACCTTTTAGTGCATAAATATTTTTAGTACAAGTTCAAAAGTCTGAAAATCACTGAAGTCCCAAGAAGGCATAAAAAGGCCAGTATAAAAGTCATATCAAAGTAATTCAGTTTTTCAGATTTGAAATAAATGTGATTTAAAGGGTGGCTGTTGAGATACTTGAAAGCACATGAGTGGAAACTTGATTTTTATTCCAAATCTTGCATTTGCACTATTGGTTCTGGGATAAATTAGCCAAAAGCTGTAGAAAAACTTAAGGGATTATTATTGTGGTGGTCCTTTGGTGATATTAATCCATTTATTGGTTACCTTGTGTTTTGGGGAAATTCCACCCAGAAGTTTTTACTTACCTCATGCTACGTGAACTATTCCAGTTTGCTGTGTGAGTGTATAGAGTCATAGAATGGTTTGGGTAGGGAGGGACCTTTAAAGATCATCGAGTTCCAACCCCCCTGCCATAGGCAGGGACACCTCCCACTACATCAGGCTGCTCAGTGCCTTGTCCAGCTCAGCCTTAAACACCTCCAGAGAAGAGGCATCCAAAACCTCCCTGGGCAACCTGTTTCCAGTGTTTCACTACCCTCACAGCAAAGAACCTCTTTGTTACATCTATCCTTAATCTACCCTCTTCCAATTAACATCCATTATTTTTAGTCTGTCCATCACATATCCTATTAAAAAGTCATAGACATAGTCATCTAGGTTGGAAGGGACCTTTCAGATCATCTAGTCCAACCATCAGCCCAACTCTGACAAGCCTCATACCTGGATGGGGACTTGAACCCCTGACTGTCAGATTAGGAGTGCAATGCTCTCCCAACTGAGCTATACATCCAGTACTACCCCAGCCTTTCTGTAGCCTCCTTCAGGTATTGAGAAGTTACTGTAAGGTCTCCCCTGAGCCTTCTCCAGGCTGAACAACCCCAACTCCTTCAGCCTGTCTTCATAGGGCAGTTGCTCCAGCCCTTTGATCATCTTGGTGGCCTCCTCTGGACCTGCTCTAACAGCTCAATGTCCTTCTGATATTGAGGGCTCCAGAACTGGACACAGTAACTCCAATTGGGGTCTCACCAGAGCTGAGTAAAGGGGCAAAATTGCCTCTCTTGACCTCATGGTCATGCTTTTCTTCATGCAACCCAGACTTGATACTAAGTTATGAAAATACAGACTTTTCTTCAGAACATTATAGATGATTTACCTCAAACTGGCTTAAATGTGGGACTGACCCTTTTCCTGATTTCTTTTTCTTAAGACTTCATGCCTGGTGGTACCATAACATGAAATAGCTTGTGTGTGATTGCTGTTTCAGAACATTTTTTAATACTGTGCTGTACTAATCAGACTCTTTAGATGTCTGCTCTGCATCTGTTAGCCATTGCAGCAAGCTGAAAATTAAAAGGGGGAGCACCAATGAAAATTAAGTTTATCAGGATTGCTTTCTACAGACTGAATCTTATGAGTCTGGTTTATCATAGCTTAATAAGAGCAGCAATATTAAGTAAAAAGGGATTCAACGTTTATCTAAGATACTGTTGAGAGATTTCTGGAGCTTTTCTAGGGTTCATTTTTAAAGCCTGTTAGCATTTTTGTAGCACTTTTTAAGTGTGTTTGCTTGGCTGAGTCACATCCACTGGAGAGCAGGTCAGGCTTGAACAAAATATACACTCCCTAAAAGTTGTAGGATTGTGCAATTGAATGTAATGCAGTCAAACTTGGATTTTTTTAAATTATTCCTTTAATGGATTATAGATTAGTATAGCAAATATTTTTATTAACAGACTTCAACTAAAATGTGTCTCAATTTGGAAACTTTAGAGTTACTTTTAATTAGCAACCTAGTGGCTTTCCTGTATTTAGATCTAAAAATACAGACAAAATTTATTTTTCTTGAGTAATAGATTCTATTTCTCTTTAGGCTTTTTCTGACACTGCTTTAAGTTTCTAGCTAGAAGAGTATGATTGTTTTAGCCAAATTAAAATTCTACCTTCACTGTGTGCCAATCCAAAATGAGTCTGAGGTATTTGGATTATGAGGTGATAGACTTCTGTAGTGACTGGTTTTAGTCAAAATCAACTTGGGAGCAGTGAAGCTTAGATTTCTGGATTTACATCTTGACCACCCAGTGCTTAAGTCAGGGCTCTTGCTCAGGAGAGCATTTGTATTTGAGATTATATGCCTCCCTTAGCTAAATTAAACTAATGATGAATGCTTGCCAGAATCACACTGACTTTGTGTCTTAGTGAGCAAATAATTAATTCTTCAATGAATAACAATCTGTGAACACTGACAAATTCATAGGACTATGTATGTTTTTCAGCAATCTAAACTATGGGATAGTAAGAGGTGGTCATAGTGTGCTCTGAGTGCTTTAAGTGATTATTCTGTCTTTTCTTGCAGATCAAGTGCTGATGGGAACAAACCTAGTTCTCAGATGTACAGGGTTCTTTCCATATATTCCTCACACAGGTTTATGTATCCCTTATTTCCTTGCCACTCCAGCTACCAACCAAAATTAAGTTGCTGGATGAATGAATAAATTTAATCTCAAATTTAATCTCTTAATGTCTCAAAAATGAAATATGGGGTAAAACAGTTTTTAGGATAAAGAATACTTGAAATTATAATTAAAAAGGACAAAGCAATGGTGATATGAAAGAATGTGACCTTGTTGCTTTGTGCACCGAGGTTAATGATCACAACTAGCCAGTTGCTTTTTTGTGCTACATATTCATGGTGTGAATAGGAAGACTAAAAATGGATAATTAAGGAGGCAATGACATGGTTTGTCAAGCTATGTTAACAACCTTTGGGCTGTAACTTAATGCTGATCTAATAGTAACAACATCAGTGTCTCCAGCTTTATATGAACTGTAGTTTCTGAGTGAGGATAATGCGTTCCACTGTGACTTAGGCTACTCGTGTAGCCCAAATTTAATGTGTTCATAGACTTCTTCTTGCAAGGGATCTCCTAGAATAAGCTCTAACTAGAATAATAGTAATTGAAAAATTGGTTTTTTTGATAAAGAGGAAGCCTCTGCAAATATTCACAGCATATCAAATATGGTTCCTGTGTCAGGGTTGCTTGGAGAACAGGTATATTTTGGTCAAAGATAAATGTCACAACATAGGTCTTCTGATAGAAAGATGCTTTGCCTCGATCACCAGAGGTGGGATAACTTAAATGAAGATTGCATTTTTGGATCTGTTGTGTCTTCAGATATTTGTGTTCTGGACATTTTCCTTGTTAACAGAAGGGCATTTATAAGAAAGTGGGGGGAAACAACCCCTTTTACCTCAAACAATAACTAGGAGGTGTTGTTCCAGAATAGGTCACTGAGAGGAGCTGTTTATTGCACCTTTTACGGGTCAAATATATAGTAAAGGAACGAGAATAGGAAGGTGATGTGGAGCCAAATCTTTGTCATGAGTGGCGAATAATCCCTGTTAGTAGAAAGTAACTAATGTCTTTTAGAAAAAGTGTGGACACATTAACTATGAACCAGCAGCAGCTGGTTCCAAAAGGGCTAATTAATGGTCTCCCGGAGCTCATGAAATAGAACCTAGCTAAAAGTTTGGGGGAGGTCATCCTCCCTCTATTTTACCCTGATCTGCTAAATCTGGACTACTTTGTCCAGTTCTAGGCTCCCCGGCAAGAGTCTAGCAGAAGTCTGTGAGGATGGTCAAGGGACTGAGTTATATTTCTGAGCAAGGGCTGAGAGATCTGGAGCTGTTTAGCCTGGAGAAGACTGAGAGGCCATCTCATCAATTCTTATAAAAGTCTAGAGGATGGTTATCAAGAGATTTGGGGCAGGTTGTTTTCAGCTGTGCCCAGCAACAAGATAAGAGGCAACAGACACAACCTAGGAAATTCTGCCCAAACATGAAGAAAAACTTCTTTGCTTTGAAGAGGCACTAAAAAATGGTGGAGTCCATCTCTGTAGATGTTGAAATTCTGCCTGAATGTGTTCCTGTGCAACTGGCTATGGGGAGCTCTGCTCTGGCAGTGAAGTTGGCCCAGATAATCTCCAGGGGACCCTTATAAACCCTACCATCCTGTGAGTGGTCACTTGAAGGGAAAGTACTAATTCACTGAAAGTTTTATTGTGTATTAACTGTAAAATGGAAGTGCAGTTAGACCACATTTTGTCCAACCTGAATGTCCAAAATGGCTAGGAGTTAAGCAGCTCCTCTCACAGGGGAGCTCAAGTTCCAAATAAGAGTAATTCCTACCATTGGACTACTGAAAGGATTTCTTTAACAGTAATCCTATTACATCTCAATGATAACCCCTTCTCATAAGGACCATTTATATTTGTATCCTGATATGATGAAGTGAAAGGGGAAAAAAATCTCTTTGTAAAAATTCTCCACCACTATCTCCATAATCTCTACTTGAGTGAGCATCAGCCAAGTGAGAAAATGAAAAATTATAACCTGCCAAGCATCGGTGGCAGACTGAAATGATAAAATTGCAAGTTAATAACAGTGATGCCTCAGAAAAATTTGTTGGCCAATTGAACATGGCTTTATCCAAGGTCACATCTTGCAGCTGATTAGTTTTAATAAGTTGCAGATGAGGACTTTCTACCTTTGCTATGGCAGGTGAAGATCAGGGAGATGCCAGGTACAGTTTAAAACTCAAGGTTATCAATCTTTCCAGTCAAAAGTAAATCATGTTCTCTGCTTATTTGCTTAAGACCAGGCACAGGAATTATTTCCATTGTAGTGAAGTTGGATGTCTGTGCTATCCTTTATGGCAGTGAAAACTCAGTGGAGTGAGGCTGATGAAAGGATTAAAAGTAGGAGAAACTAAAACTTGGCAGAGTTTCTTCTGGAGCAACCTCTTGCTAATGTTCATGTGATGGTTTTTTTTACATAATAGTATAAAAAGAGTTTATGTTGCACATTTTTGAGGTTTCTTAAGGAATGTGAACCTATTGCAGGCAAGACGTGCTGGAAGTGGAGTTCTGGAAAAAAAAAACCAACAAAGCACATTACTGGAATCCAGTGTGTGAAAACCATTAATGAACTGTAGCAGTGCTTAATTTCCTCCAGCACAATCTATACAATCATCTTAATGTTTCAGAGTGAGCCCTGCTACATCTGCAAAGTGTTGGCAGGCTGTCACTCGTTTAAAACAGACCATTCTTTACCAAATGGAACAGATCATTAACTTGTGGAAACTCCTTCAATGGGAAGGGCTGTGCGTGGGGAGGTTTTTCATCCTCTTGGTTTCTAGTGTGTTTCTGTGGTTCTTTCTAGTGAAGAGACTCACACTTGCACCCAAGAAGGCCAACCAAATCCTGGGTTGCATCAAGAGGAGTGTGACCAGCAGGTCAAAAGATTTTGCTGCTGAGTGTTCTAGGTCAATTTTGTAGTCTGATTGATCAAAAACCTTGTCTGTGGGTAGTTGTTTCTCTACCATTGGGTTGTTGCTGTGCAGAGAAGATCACAGCATTTCATTCTGGCATGGAAAGTGAAGGGCAGTTGTTATTGGAACATTGGAGTACCCTGTTTGTAACTGCCCTGTTTTCTAATCATATAGGTCTTCTCTCACTAAAATAATAAAAATACTTGAGCAGCTTTATTCAAGGACTCTCCAAAAACATTCATTTTTATTCCTGTGTATCTGGCATCTTTCTAAAAAGCTGGGGCTATTTTGTGTTGAGATGGCTCAAAGTGTGGTTGGAGTGCTTTCTGAAAGTAAGANTAGGGTAGATTCAGGTGGATATAGGAAAGAAATTCTTTACAGTGAGGGTGGTGAAACACTGGAACAGGTTGCCCAGAGATTGTGGATGCCCCCTCTCTGGAGGTGTTCAAGGCCAGGCTGGACAAGGCACTGAGCAGCCTGATCTAGTGGGAAGTGTCCCTGCCTGTGGCAGGGGGGGTGGGACTTGGTGATCTTTAAGGGGCCTTCCAACCTGAACTATTCTATGATCGTAAGCATATGCAAAATCCTGCTCTGCTGAGTGTTCTAGGTCAATTTTGTAGTCTGATTGATCAAAAACCTTGTCTGTGGGTAGTTGTTTCTCTACCATTGGGTTGTTGCTGTGCAGAGAAGATCACAGCATTTCATTCTGGCATGGAAAGTGAAGGGCAGTTGTTATTGGAACATTGGAGTACCCTGTTTGTAACTGCCCTGTTTTCTAATCATATAAGTCTTCTCTCACTAAAATAATAAAAATACTTGAGCAGCTTTATTCAAGGACTCTCCAAAAACATTCATTTTTATTCCTGTGTATCTGGCATCTTTCTAAAAAGCTGGGGCTATTTTGTGTTGAGATGGCTCAAAGTGTGGTTTGAGTGCTTTCTGAAAGTAAGAAGATTAATTTGCAGAAAGTGTAACTGGTGTTTGCTGATGCTCACAGTGGTCAGAAGCCTCCGTGGTGAAGGCTCAGCCTCTAAAACCAATTCTGCTCAGTGGGAATGTGAGCTGAATTCCCAGCAGTACTGCCTGGCTTTGCATGGCAGTTCCCTATCAGATCACTCATGTCCTGTCTGGCTTCTGAGATGTGACAAGATTGCAGCTTGAACTATGTTTAATTTCTCTGGCTGGCATGGCATGCTTCATTTCGAGTCAGCTCAGCACCCCTGATTTGATGCTTGCTGCAATGAAGCTGTAAATGTATCAATCAATACTTATTTCAGTAAACTTAAAGGAAAATGAAAATTCTTTTGACAGCTCCTGTCCATTTAGTTATCTCTTTTCCTTAATCACAGATCTGCCTCTTAAAGTTTCCACACTTTTGTAAACTTTATAGCTGTCTTCATTTATAGGCATCAGGAGAATGCCAGCAGAACTCTACTCTCCCAAACAAGGTTCCATCTGATGCATTAGGTTAATTTCCAGGGCTCCTGCAGCAGAAGGAACTGCAATCTTCCCTGACGCAAGCAGGCAGTTGGACCTAGAAGCAAAAATTTCAGGGAATGAAACTTCAAACTGGATTTTTTTATTGTGGTGGTGTTTTTCTTCTTCAAAGTAGTCCCACTTTAGGATATTTGCAATGCAAACAAAGCAGAGAAACTTTAATATCACCATTCTCTAGCATTACTTGGTCCTATCTAGTGTGACATGTCTACTAGCCAGAATGCTGTCTCCTTACTCGGAATGCTTTGTCCCAGACAGAGCAGCAGTTTTTGGGTTATGTTCACATGTGCCAAAATATCACTGATTATATTATTTTTTGCCTTTTTTTAAAGACTGACTTCAGTGTACACAGGAATGTCTATATTTGTGTATTAATGGGGTCTACTAGTACCTGAAGAGGTCTACAAGAAAAATGGGGAGGGACTGTTTGCCAGGGCATGGAGTTATAGGATGAAGAGCAGTGGTTTGAAAATAGAGCAGGGCAAGAATAGATGAGATGTCAGGAGTAAGTCCTTCATCATGAGGGTGGTGACAGTGCTAGGTTTGGGTTGCCCAGAGAGTTGGTGGAGGCTCCATCCCTGAGGATCTGAGCAACCTGGTCTAGTGCAGGATACCCCAGCTCACTGCAGGGGATTGGACTATGTGGCCTTTGAAAGCCCTTCTACCTCAGCATATTCTATCTTTATAAGAATACACACTTTCATAGAGACACTCTTTCCATTGTTTTTATGGTAGCGTGAGAGTCTTAGTGGAGATTAAATTCCTCCTCTTTTGCTATAAAACATAACTTTAGTAAAATATGTTGTGTAATGGGTGGTGAAACACTGGAACAGGTTGCCCAGAGAGGTTGTGGATGCCCCCTCTCTGGAGGTGTTCAAGACTAGATTGGACAAGGCACTGAGCAGCCTGATCTAGTGGGAGGTGTCCCTGCCTATGGCAGGGGGGTTGGAACTCAACGATCTTTAAGGTCCCTTCCAACCCAAATGATTCTATGATTCTATAATAGTTTCCTTTTAATGTTGGAGATGATGGATGCAAACCGGAAGACGGGAGATTTAGGCTGGATATAAGAAAGAAATTCCTTACAGTGAGGGTGGTGAGACACTGAAACAGGTTGGTCAGAGAGGCTGTGGATGCTTTGTCCCTGGAGGTGTTTAAGGCCAGGATGGATAACATATTGAGCAACCTGGTCTAGTGGGAAGTGTCCCTGGCCATGGCAGGGAGGTTGGAACTTGATAATCTTGAAGGTCCATTTCAGCCCGACCTGTTCTATGATAAACATTCAGGTGAAAAGAAGTGTAGAGAAGACAAATAGCTACATGCAGCTGGGCATGAGGTTCTTCTCCATACTTCGCAGAATAGAACTGCATGAGTTGTCCCTTTTTTCTGTTTATGACAGCAGTGATGCTTTGTTCTTCATCCTCTCCATGGCATGACATACTAGGATTTACCCTTGTTTATATACGACTGGCTATTTGGATGTGTAGTACTTTATGGGATGAGGAGAGAGTGCTCATGGCTTATGGCTTGTGATCATAAAAGTGCAATTCTTTTCCATCTGAGAGTGGAGAAGGCCTCTCTCTAAATGAGGCAATTTTTGCTTGTTGTTGTGAAAAGAGATGTTGACTTTCCTTTTCACTTTCAGGAGGCTTAATGCTTCTCTGCTGCCCTCAGCCAAATGCCTATAATAGGTTTTTGAAGGGGACTTTTTGTGCAGTGATTCACTTAGCAATGAAATTGCATGTAGGAGAAGTGGGCTTGACCACGAGAAAGGTAAGGTTAAAGCAAATATTTTAGGCTTTTTTTTTTTTTTATAGCTAGTCAGAGTAGATTAAGGCCACTAAACACAAGTTTAACACTTGAAAAGAAAATCTCAAAGCTATGGTTTTAATCTGCAAAAATCTTCTGGAACATTGTCTAGGTATTAACACTTCTAAAGCCTCTCATGTGGGGCTTATTTCTGTAGGAGAGCTCTTAACTTGTAATTGTGCAAGAGAGACAAATGATGCATTTTCATTGATCCTTCTGTCCATGAAACAGATGTAAATACTTGCAGATCCTTGCTTTTTCATGTTTTCTTTTAAAAACGTTATTTAAAGGTAACTTACCTTGTGATCATACTTTTTTTTTGTTTTTCTGATGGAACTGTTACTTTCAGAAGCTGATGATGGGAGAGATTTAAAATAGGTTCTCATTTTGATGCATGTGAGCTGTTTATTAAAGTAGGTGAAGAGTTCCCTGACCCATTACCAAAATCTTCTTTGGCTACAGAAAGCATAATGAGTTCTGATGACACTTCTAGTTGCAGTACTTCCAGAACAATTACCCTGGTAGTTCATTTTCATATTGTTGGGAATCATATTTGCATGTAGTAGTTAATTGAAAACAGCATGCTTTGCTCCATGCACATCTGGAAATACTCATTGGGCTTAACTTGAGAGGAAGCATTCTATTTACTTTGCAGGTAAGCAA
Organism: Turnix velox; assembly: GCA_013400935.1. Lineage (NCBI taxonomy): Eukaryota > Metazoa > Chordata > Aves > Charadriiformes > Turnicidae > Turnix > Turnix velox. The sequence goes on from VZTY01024611.1 coordinate 21,642, forward strand.
ACATTTAGCTTTCCTGACAGGAGAATGCATTTTGATATCACTTCGATGTGAAATTACATCCCCATGCAGCTGCATTTTTCCATGATATGGAATCATAGAATAGTTTGGGTTGGAAGGGACATAAAGTTGGATACTGAGAGCTTAGAAGTTTATTCAGTATTACAATTTCCAATGTTGAGGAAGTTCTGAATTGTCCCAGAAATTAATTTGTGGTCAGATGCTGGCCTCTATGTCTTCAGATTCATTGGGTGAAATGATATTTTATTAGGGAGATGTTCTAGCTCAATATTTCCATGGAAAAAGCAAACTGGTATCAAAACTTGGTAGTTTTTGCAACTCTTTGCCCTAAGCTATGATAAAACACCTTATCCTTTGACAAAGATTTTAATTTTCATGTGTACCTCAAAGCATTTGCTTAGTGGAATGCCAAAAACCAGTGTAGGAGAGATACCTGTTAGCAGATGAAGAAGAGGGATGACAGGATGGTACAGAAAGAGAAGGCATATTTCTAAGTAAAAATATAAAAACCCAACCAAGTTAAAATGGTGAAATTTGAGTGATTTGCTTGTGGTAAAGTCAGGCTTGAAAGTTAGAACAAGAATAAACAGCTTTTTGAATGGACTTGGGCACTCTAGAAAGTTTTTTGAATAGAGCTTATCTTTCATTTTGAGGTTGAATAACATGATGGAGAAGTATTTTAATCAGACTGTCTTGGAAAGAAATGTTGGACTAATGTGAATTTCCTTGGTGTGATATCTGCACATTTTGTTTCACAAGAGGAGGGAGGAGAGGGCTGTGGTTTTTCTCACAATATTTTTCTGCCTTTTTTAAACTTATGTTTTTGAGGTTGATTTAAAGGTTTTAGTTATTCTTTAACGTATTAACTAAAAATTCTTTCTGGACTGTAAAACATTTAGCAGTTATTGCTATGCAGTGATTGCAAATAAAAGTCAGGCTGTGTGTGGATAAGTCTTAGTGCATGGAAATCAGCATCTGAGGTCAGTTTTTGCCTGTAATCTTCCAAATGCTTTATGCTTGACAGCTCTGTGTAATGATTTACATTTTGAGTAACTCCAGGTACTTTATTCTGTACTCTTCTGAATCCTCCTGCTGTGCCTTATCAAACAGACAAAATTCCACCCTCTCCTACAACTGCATGAGGCTACCCCAATTTAAGCTGTGATATGATTGGAACTGGCAACCAGATTGAAACTCCAGTTTGTCTGGAGTAGTGGGTAGTTGCCAGACTGGAGCTCATTTTTGCCATTACCAAGCAGGATGGCAATCATCTGGCATGCAAAAAAACCTGAATTAGCCAATATTCCCAAGATTTTTATATCTATTTCTTTAGCAACTAAATTATAGATGGAAAAAGAAAATGTATCAGAACTGGAAGCATGAGAGAGTTAACTGGGAGGACTACAAAGAGGTCTATGATTCTATTTTTTTTCTAACCACATGTTCTGCTATTTTTTTCTTCAGTGTAAAAACATGTGACCCTAAAGAAACTTAAAGAAAAAAGTACAAGATCAAATCCATTGCATAAAAACACCTCTGAAAAGTAAAAGATCCTTTCCTATGGATTAAGACTTTTCTCTTCTCATTTAAGAACTCTCTTTACATGATGTTTAAGCCTTCAGCCTGGCTAAAGCGCCTCGTAACTTTAACCTGAAGTCTGAGAACAGGACCCAAACCAGGACAAGAACAAAATGACACAAAGATTGACTACACTGCTGGCTGGATGAAGTGAAAACTGCTGAAATATAAATCCTATATCCTGGGATTTCACTGCCTGCTGGAACTAATCTCATTAACTTAAAACCACCTGAGGCTTAAGAGAGATATACACTGCCGTGAGAAATTATATTTATCTCATCCTTGGGGGAAATCCTTTCCCTCCCCCAGCTTACCTTACTTTTGACTTTGTCATTCTTGAATTACCAGGTCACTTCTCGCCCTTGGGAAAGTCATCATAGCTCACAGCAGCCCAATTACTGCTGCTGAATTTTGTTGCTGTATGAACACTGAGATCATTGTTCAAGGCTATTCTTAAACAATTTCCTAAAGAAAATGAAGGTTGGAAAAATAACACTGATCCTTTACAAGTTTACTTAACTATAATTCCTTCAGAGTTATAAGAAAAGATTCCTGGATTAAAGATGGGGCACGAGGAAAACAGCTTGTTGAAATTTAGATGTTTATTGCTATTGTAAACCAAATACTGACTTTTTTTTAAACGAAAGAAGAGTTTTAAGAAATGGATTGTCTCTGATAACTGGTAATTAGAAGCAGAAGTATCTAATTGTTGAAGTTGTAATGCAATGAGAATTGATAGAGAGCTTGTGTAATAGTGTGGTTGATTGTTGCATTCCTTGAAGTGAGGCTAAATTGCAACTCTATATTTAGTATTAAAGTCCAGCCAGTAGAAATATTCCCTTTGATGTGGAAGGATTTTTGGCTGAAGCCTTATCTGATGGTCCTGTTGGATTTGTAGCAAGGCAACATGACCTTGTCCAGGTATCTCTTAATATTTGTCTACTTATGAAAAAATAAGTAGATCAATTTTGAGTTATTCATTAAACAGCTCAAACATAGAAGGGCATTAAGGAAAGTAATACTAAAGCTGAGTTAGCTCTGAGAGCTGAAAACTTAAAGGCTAACCTCTGAATCAGCCTGTAGAGTCAGAGACAGTGCTCTAAAACCAGCTTCCTCCAGTGGGTGTTTCAATCTGTGTCTGATCTTCTCCTGCTGCCTTACCTGGTGATGCAGCACAAAAAATGTTAGCACAGGCAGAAAAGTGGAGAATTGCAGTTTCTGTGAATAAGAGTGATGAGGTCTGATAAAAGCTGCATCTGACTTGTGTAAAATCAAGTTCAGATCCTGTATTGGTTGTTTATAGGAACAATATAAGTACAATTATTTATATTATACTTATTTAATATAATTTTTATATTTATGTATTATGTAATTACATATTTTAATATTGCATATAATGTAATTACAATTTATGTAAGTATATATTATACTCTATATTGAGATAATTATAATATAATGTAATTTTATGTTTATATTATATATTATAATTTGTATTTATATAATATAGATAGTCTTGTACTTGCAATTATAATATTATTTATAATTGCAGACCAATTGAAGTAATAAGGATGAGGATATATGCCCCTGATTCTATTTTATCCCACTGGACAGTGGGATAGAAAGTTGCTTTGCAATACTGTTGTCCATTAATATGGAGACCAAGGTGAAGAAAGGAAACATTTGCGTTTTCAGAATGTCTCTCTTCATTGTTATACAAGAAAAGTGAAGTACTTTAGACCATTTGATGGCAATAACTGTTGCACCATTAATGTTATACACTATTTTTCCCATGAAAATCAAGTAGTTTGTACAGCAATATTCTCAGTGAGGGTTCCATAAGGATGTGCACAGGATGTTTTCCTGTTCTTGAAAACGAGGTAGATTTAGCAGCAAGAGACCTTTTACTCTCCTAATTTATTCTCAGGGCCACTCTGTTTTGGGAAGGTTGTCTTGGAGCACAGATGAAATGAAACCTGACTAAAGCCACTGTGATGGTAAAATTCAGTTCTTGTTTTTTCAAGAAGGTGTTTGAAGAATAAATAATGACTTCATGGAGAACTGATAGTAAGAAGATTGGGCTGGAATTTTTGCTTTGAGAGGGTGATACTTATTTCTGTTTGCATACCATACCTGCTTGATTTAGCAGTTTCTAGAAACAGATGATATGAACCATAATAAGTATAATGTTTCCAGCAGTGTTAATAATAGCTCAGGTCAATTTGTGGTGCAAATAATCAGGAGTGTAGAGCTTGTGTATTGTCCTTTTGTGCAGAAGCCTTCCTGAGTTCTTCAATAAACACTGATTGGGTGAACTTCAATTTTACATGAAAGGCAGTAAAATGTTGATGTGTTATGATTGGAAAATAAAAAATAAAAATGCAAAGAGCACTGCAGTGTTTTAATGGACTACTGTGCCAGTTGTTTGAGTATCTTGGAATATTTAAGCAGTTTGATCTGTTGATGTGAATGCCTCATTAAAGATATTGAGAAGAATACAGTGAAATGTGAATAAGCAATTATTTCTGTGCTTTTCTATGTCTGAATAAGAAATATCCATGTAACTTACCTGGGCAGTTTAGTGCTAATTATGTATTGTGATCTTGTTGAGATGTAGGTGAATTGGGCTAAGTGTTTTTAATTTTATTTCATGATAAATCAGTGGACATAAAAAATTATGGATATTGTGTGCTAAGAAGAGAGGGTATAGTGGTTTTTGCTGAACTCCAGTGATTCCTTTTCAGTCCTACATAAATACAGTGCATTCTAGTTTTAGTGATGGACAGGCTGTTAATTCCTAAAATAGCTAAGGAGTAGGAACCTGACACCTTGAATGATTTATGTGTTTTCTTTGTAAGGTTGTTTCTGTTTTGTAACCTTTAAAATGTGAGTTTTATGAGTGGCATCATTAAAATTTATACTCCCTCTACTATGTGATGTTAGTCATTATGGCTCTGCTGTGCCTCCAGATCACCTGTCTGAGTTATAAGGCAGCCTTCCTTGGAGCTAAATAGGGATTTATTTATTTATTTCCATTCTGGAGTAAATGTGTGTTGACTTCATTACATTTCATCGGTGCTGCCAGAGCAGAGGTCAGAATCTGGCCTTTTCTCCTTCCCATCCAAATGTGAAAGGTTGCCAGGAGTAACTGTGTATTTCTAAGAATGAAATATGAAGGATCTTTTAACTGAGGAGACTTCCTAATCTGTCAGAAGAAACTGCCAGGGGATTTGTTCTGAAGTGTACCCTATTTTTTTTTTTTCTTTTGTTAACTGGGATTGATGTTCTCAATAGGTGATTTTAATGTTATGCTTGACTTTGTTACGCTGATTTTTTTGAAATGATTCAGTGAAGACTGAATATTCAGTAAGAGAAAAATATAAGCTAATACTCAGTGATTCACAGTCCTTGCTTCTATCAATTGAGATTTTAAACAAAAGAGCTTGCATACCAGGAAGGATTTTGCAAAAGACTTCAAAGTTACACCTTTAGTCCTCAGCCTCAAAGTGAAGTTGACAGAAATCTTTCCTTTAAAAAGCTCTGCTGTACACAGAAGTTGTGGGCTTCTTGGAAGCAAATCAATAAAATGGAAGTTTGCTTGAGCTGTGGATTACTATACTGGTTCTGGGAAGGCTGTCAAGCAAACTTCTTGCTGCTCTGTAACTCCTGAATATGACTCATCTCACTCTCTTTTTCCCAAGAAATAAAAGATCTTGACTCAGTTTATGTAGACACATCATCTAGCAGACTGCAGCATGATGAATTCATTGCAAGCTCCCCCAACAGGATCTAGTTAGCCAGATTCAACACAGGTAATAGGGAATTGTTTTCTGAATTGCAGACTGAGCAGTATTGGCGGATTTTTTTTAGTTGTTTCAACACAGACTCACTTGCCTCATGCAGCAGAGCTAGGATTTAAGCTCTTAAGAGTGGCACTAGGAGAGGTTTCAGAATTTGTTTTTTTCTACAAACCTTACTGTTGTAATAGCAAGTGTTTTACTGATGTTAACAGAGGATAAAATACTAATTTCAGTGCTGCCTGGGGCTACCATTCAGTGCTGTCATCTATGTCCATTGAAAGATGTCTGATGTAGTACTAAGAAATTAGTTTGAGCAACTACAAACTGTTTTTACTGGAAAGCTTGAGAAGGAGATAGCTCAAATTGAAGTAATGTCAGATTAAACTCAAACATGAGATCCTCAAACCAGTGGCTTCTTTGGGAAACACTTGGTATAATGCTGCATGTTGTTACAGCTATTAAAAATCCCTCTCTGTTTTTCTTCCAAACATGATGATTCTCTCAGAATTTCCAGGTCAAGTTTCACATCATGTAACAAGTTTTTCTATTTTTGCAATGAAGAAAATGCAAACATAGGCGATTTCTGTATTAAAACCTTAAAGCAGCATAATTCTCATAGCTGGAAGAGATTACCCATGACCTCTTTCCTAATATCAACTAAGACTTATTTCATAGTTTAACAGAATGTGTTGGGTTGGTGGGATCCTTCAAAGGCCATCTGCAGGCATCCACTGCAACCCCCTGCAGTGAGCAGGGACATCCTGCACTGGATCAGGCTGCTCAGAGCCTCAGCAAGCCTGGCCTTGAATGTCTCCATAGATGGAGCCTCCACCACCTCTTTGGTCAGCCTGCTCCATTGTCTTGCCACCCTCATGGGGATTAACTTCTTCTTAATGTCTCATCTAACTCTGTTCTAGTTTCAGACCATTGCCCCTCATCCTCTTGCTCCATGTCCTGGTAAACAGCCCTTCCCCAGCTTTCTCGTAGCCCCTTTAGATACTGTTGGAGCATGCCTTACTTTGTTGGCTTGTTGGGTTTTTGCCTCTGTGGATGAGCTCTTTGTCAAGGTGCTTATGTCTTCTGCATTTGGTGGGTCTGTTTTTTCTTTTGCTGCTGCTGCTGTCACTGTTGCCACATGTTGAATGTCGGATGTGTATATTTTCACATCTGTAATACACAGATGTGTGTGCTCCTTAGTTGCTGAAGTTGTTTTGGAATAGTCAAGGAGTGCCTAAAAATGAGGGGAAAAAACCCCCCAAAATAAACTCCCTTCCTAGGACAGGCTGAAGGGGTTGGGGTTGTTCAGCCTGGAGAAGAGAAGGCTCAAGGGGGACCTCAGAGTAGCTTTTCAATACCTGAAGGGGCTACAAAAAGGCTGGAGTAGGACTTTTTAATAGCATACAGGATGGAAGGTCTAGGAGTAATGGATGTAAATTGGAAGAGGAGAGATTGAGGCTGGAGAGAAGAAATTCTTTCCAGTGAGGGTGAGACACTGGGAAGGGTTGCTCAGAGAGGTTGTGGATGCCCCCTCTCTCCCTGGAGATGTTTAAAGGCAGGCTGGATGAGGCATTGAGCAACCTGGTCTAGTGAGAGGTCCCTGCCCATGGCAGCGGGGGTGGAACTAGATGATCTTGAAGGTCCCTTCCAACCCAATCCATTGTATGATTCTATGAGGTCTCTCCACAGCCTTCTCTTTTCCATGCCGAACACCCCCAGCTCTCATTTATGCAGGGGAGGATTTTCAGCCTCAAGGTTATTCAAGGATCCAAGAATTTCAAGATTATTCTTCTCCCCTCACCACAAGTGCTACAACTGGACTTTAAACTTGGTCATACTCCTGGAATCAGTTTAATCTATGCTACTTAAGTGTATCTAAAATGCACATACAAGCTCCATATGTACATGTCAGTGAGACAGTGAAGGGGGTAGAAAGAAGAGCTGTGACACTGATTAGAGTAGGGTTAACACTTCCCAAATTGGAGGATATAAGATTGAAAGTGAAGGGCACACTCCTGGTAGAGGGAAAGTGGTGGAGTGGGCCTAATGCAGAATCTCATTAAAGCAAATGTCAGGATTCCTCTATTTTACCATCACCTCCCCTATTCTCTACGAGTCAACTGTCGTTTTGAGTGAGCATGCTGCCAAAGAGGCATTTACAAATAAATGAAAAATGTCACAATTGATTTGGCTCCTTACTGAGTGCACTGTGTCAGCTTTGTCACAAACCCTTTCTTATTCTCTTTTTCAGATCTCTTGTCTGGACATTGGAAATAACTTTGGATGGTTCTGGGCTTCTTTCTGTTGACCCAAGGTAAATCTCCAGATTGTGTCTTTTTACTAACTTTTGTGAAGCACTTTAATATTTACTTTGTTGGTGCTTAAAAAGGATGGAATGCTAGAAGATGATCAGGGGACTAGAGTACCTCCCTTATGAGGACAGGCTGAAGGAGCTGGGATTGTTCAGCCTGGAGAAGACAAGGCTTAGGGGGGACCTCATACCTGAAAGGGGCTGGGGTAGGACTTTTTAATAGGGTACAGGATGGAAGGACCAGGAGTAGTGGATGCAAATTGGAAGAGGGGAGATTTAGGCTGGTGATTAGAAAGAAGATCTTTACTGTGAAGGTGGTGAGACCCTGGAAGAGGTTGCCCAGAGAGGTTGTGGATGCCCTCTCAATCCCTGGAGGTGTTTAAGGCCAGGCTGGATGGGGCATTGTGCAACCTGGTTTGGTGGGAGGTGTCCCTGCTCATTCCAGGGGGTTGGAATTAGAGGTTCTTTAAGTCCCTTCTCAACCCAAACCATTCTATGATTCTATGAAATTCTTACTCATTACCTGATGAATGTGTATCAAANGTTATACAATATATATATATTATATATATATTATAGTTGTATATATAGTAAGTTATAGTTATTACTTTGCAAATGTTTTGTGCAGGCAGTACTAGCCACATAAAATATACATAGGTATGGGGTTTTGTTTCCAAAATTGTGCATTTCTAAGCTGATACTGTTCTTTTCTTAAATATTTATAGTTTTTTGTACTCTTTCAATGTATGTTACTCTCTTACCATAATGCTGCTTGTGAATGTACTGAAAGGTAAGCTGTTTCTTTAGGCATTTGCTGGATGCTTAAATTAACATAATGGGCAATATCAGTAAACTCCTTTTAATGCAAAAGTGTTAGCAGAAGAGCAGAGATCTGTTGGAATTTCATTAGAAGGAATACTTGAGATAGTTTAGATATGGTGAAGTATCTCACTGCTATCACTTGGAATAAAAAACATCTTAGTTATTTTATCCCAGAACTTCAGTTTGGTGATAACAATACAAAATCCATGGAGTATTTTACTGAAACTGCTGTGAAAGAACTTCATTACCGTGTGGAGAAATGCTCATGATCTTTTAAATAGGAGTTGAAAGTTTTAAATGGCACCTAGTGCTGAGCTTCAGAGTAACTTTAGTCCTTTTTGGATTTTCCATGATGTTCAAGAAGCTTAACCTGCAAATAGTAAGAGGAAAGGAGTTTTTCTCTCTCTACTAACTTCAAAAAGTAAATTTGCACTGTGTAAAAACATTGGTTTGTGTTATTTTGTGTGTTTCTGTAGGGATTTTTCAGCAATATTTCTCACTTGCTTTGCAATCTGCCAGACAGCACAAAGTCAGTCTATCAGTGCATGTTACTTTTCTTCAAGACTGTTTTAAAAAGTTGGTGCTTTTTATCACTATTGCTAGTAATAGATCTCTTAAAATAAAAAGAAAGTACTGAAGAAAACCACATTTCTGGCATTTTAGTACTTTGGAAACCCCTAGGAAATCCAGGGAAATTAAGGGGAAAAACAATTGCAGCATTGTCTTTCTTTTTATAGAAATATATGTTTTATTCCTCTCTCATCTGGGGCTGTAATGCAGCCCTTATAACTCCATTTTTGACAAAGAGTTATTTCTTTGCATTAGTGTATGCATGTTTTTCAGTTGTTGGAGCAATTTTGATGTGTTACACTTACAGATTTTACAATTCTGAACTGTGAATTTGTTTTAAGGCTACTTTAATATGTAAAGGAACTGTAAGCTTTATGGAAAAATTAAATTTTTTTTCTTTTAACTAGAAGTCAAAGGTTGGTCATTGAAACTACTAAAGAACATCCTTAGTTTGCACTTTAGCCTCTCTTTTGTTTATATTAGTACAAACTTTGGGGCGAAGCTCTGTACAGCAATCCCTAATCCTGAGTTATCAGCAGAGGACTGCTGACTTGCTTTTCTCCTGTCTGTATTAGAAGAAAGTCAGATGTGATCTAGTATAAAGACAATATGAGTTCTGGGGCTATAAAAACTGGTGATATCACTTTTGTACTTAAATAGTTGAAGGCTGTTTGTGTAATTAATTAGTATTATTGTAAATAAAGCAAGAAGGAAGAAAAGTTCAGAATAAAATGAAGTGGAACTTGGCATTATCAGTTCTATCCCCTGAACTCCACCCCCTCCATTTAAACTTAATGATACAGTATGGGGTTTTTTTTGAGGCAAATCCAAATGGAAGTCTGTAGTATTTCAGATATAAATGGGGCATGAACTTATGAGTGCAGTAGTGCTGCAAAGAGAAATCCAGAACAGTTCTGTATTGCCTTCAAACAATAGCATGGTATTGGCTAAATAGGACTTGGCAGATTTGCAGAAGCTTAGGCTTTTGATCACCAAGTTCTCTGCATATAAGCATGATATTTAATTTTACAATGCTAGTGACATTGATTTGTCCCAGCTTCTTCTGTAGAGCTGGCTATGCTCTGATGCATAGCTATGCATATGTAAACTGTTTGCCAGCTGATTGCATATGAGAATTAGTTCCATATGTTAATCTCAATAGTAAGTCTTCTCTCAACTGCTGGATGTCCCTAGAAGGAATGGATGAAATGTACTGATTAACAAATTCACAAAGAGAGAGAATATAACCTAGATGGAATCTTGTCTAAAATGTCCATCCTTGAAGAGCAGACACTGAATAATAAGAGAAATGTGTCAAATATCACTGTTGCTTCTCCAAGTCCAGTTAAGGAATTTAAATTAAAGGTGTTTCCAGGTCTTGGGGGCTTGCTGGTCTCATATTTTAGCCAAGTGAATCTCGGCCACTACCCACTTTGCAAACACATAGCTTCATGGTGTAAACTGGCTTTTCTATATGAAGAAGGAACTGAAGAAGGGGGAAAAGCAAGGGAGGATGATCTGGTTAAGTGGGGAAAGATTTGGAGGAGTCAACATTCTGAGTATGGCAGTTAAGTTCACAGAATCTCAGAATTATAGGGGTTGGAAGGTATTTCTCAGTCAACTTCCTTGCCAGAGCAGGGTTACTTGTAACATTCCTGTGTAACCTGCTCTAATTTTGCTTTCAGAAGATCGGTTTTAAAAATCCTGATGGTCCCTCTCAAAATCCGGTCTGTTTCTAGCACCTTTTTTTTGTTTTTCACTATCTTATTCACACTATCCGTATTATTCTGTTGACCTCAAGGAGATCACTCATAAAAGGAATAGTTCTTCACCTCTTTGTATCTGCAGCTCTACTCTGTGCTTTTGCTGCCTTTTAGCAGTTTTAAAACATTAGCGGCTAACTGGTTTCCTCTGAACTGTTTTGTGGGGATGCTTTATAAATAGCATTGCTTGAAGTGGTGTAATAGAACTGAGTGCAGAAGGGACATGTGCAGAAGACATGCCCACAAGACAATGTTAACAAATGATTTGCAGTTCCTCTTTGCCATGGCTGACTGAGTTGGTTTTAGATAATTTGCTATTCAAACAGGAATAATGAGCTAGAATGCATTTTACTCATTTTTATTGGAGCTTGGTGGTCAAGCCTGAACCACTTAATTTTAGGGTGTTGGAGAAGGCAAAGGAGACTTGCTAATCACTTTCTTAATTGATAATTCTCTCACTGTTGCCTCTAGCTGTACCACGTTAATGACGGTCAGAGATTAACCATCAGAAAATCCCCCAAACTGTACAGGAAAATACCATCAAGTAGCTTAATGGTACAACAGTTAAATTGCTACTTAATGGGGAGAGGAATGGCAGAGGAGAAAGCTCCCATGCTGACCCCCAGGTTCCAAAAGAGTCAAAACAGACTCAAATGTGTGTGGAATGATCATCTTTGCATAATCTATTTGTGAGCAAAGTGTCTTTGCCTACATTTCCTGGAGTCATTATTTTAGCAAGAACATCTTGGGAATAGTTTCCACGCTCAAAAGCATTAGCAGGACCTAATGCATTTTAATTTTTTCCCTATGAAATTGTAGTGTTTGTTTAAGCAACAAATAATGATAATTGCAGTTGGATTGTTTTTTTTTTTTTCCTGTGTTTACTGGAATAAAACTGCTTGAAACTCCGTTCAGAATTGATTCCCAATCCCATATGGCTGTGTATAGATTTGACTTAATGTAAGAAAATCAATGAATTGCTATTGAGCTAATAGTGTTGTTTGTGTTGGATAAGTATGACCTTGGGCTCCTTAGAAAATGGGAGCTGAAATTAATTATGACCAAACAATAGTCTTCATGGCTCTTCTGTGGCGCTAGAAACAAGCTGTGCAAACTTCTTAGTGATTCCAATGGTCTTCAGTAGGGCCAAGATTTCCTAGAAATATTCATCCAGAGAAAGTAAATGCAATTTTCCATTTCCCATCATATGTTGTTAGGAATTTCCTGTATTTCCTACTGTTCTGGGGAAAAATTTGGCTCATTTTCCTTGAAAGAACTATATACACATAATTAGGATAGTTTTTTGGGTTTTTTTTTCACAACTCTAAAATTTTGCATGCAGGAGGAGATTGTGACAGCCTGTTATACCACAGTAAAATGACACATAAGTAGAGCAATACTTTAATCAACAGGAATGGATTGCTGTTTAAGGTTGATTATATTAAAATAGCTTTAAGTAACTAGAAGATTGTAGCCTAATCCTTAAGTATTGCATATGAATCCATCTCTCTAAAGAATAAATCTTCTGTCAGCAATAGTATACAGATGACCATGAAAATACTATAGAACTATAAAGCAATGTGTGAAACAAAGGATAACTTTTTTGAGAGTAGTGTATTTATATTATGCAGTGAGTATAAATAACTCCTGGAAAGCTCATGCTTCTACTGACTTTTTGCTTGTTGCAAACTGGAAGTGAAAGCATTTGTCTTAAAATGAAAAATTGACATGGAAGGTTGTTTACTTTGCCTTAAAGAAGCTGCATATAAAATATCTGCCTCTGTGAGGACTGAAGGCTGTTGGATTCTTTTCTTGGCACAGGCTTCCTATTTCCTTAGAGATATTGGTGAGTTTTTGCATCTAGTGTAAACTAATGCATCAATAGCTATCTGCTGTAAATTTAAAGGATAAGAATTTGGAGCAATTTTGTTCCCAGAGGTGGATGGAGAGCTGAGTTTGTTTAGTTGAGCCAGTGATTGATTCCTCCTTGAGTTTGATTTGCTTAGAAAAGGACTTTAAAAAAAAAAGAAGAATTTATGTATTCTCTTTAGACAAATAGCATTTACAGGGAGCAATTATCATCACTCGGACTGACCTTGGACTTGGGATAGGCCAAAGAATTTAACTTGTGGGCCCCTGTGCAGAGATGACAAGCATCTTGGTGAGCTAAGTCATATCTTTTAGAGAAATACTCAACACTGATTTAAATATCTAGACCAACAGCAATACTGTAATTTAGTGTTTTGAATTTCTCTACCTATAGCTTGGATTCACAACACATAGAAGTCTTAGATCCACATTGAGCCATAACAAGTGGAAATAAAGGAAATTCAGTACTTAAGTGGCCAGCAGAGAGAGTGCAAAAAATGGGATGTTGCCCTTGGCATTGCAGTTTTGGAGAGTTTTAGTGATGGTTCTGTTTGTAGAAATGCATTTGCAAGAAGTGCAAGTGCTTTGTTTTATAGCTTTTAGGGATATTAGTTCCTTCAACCAGATGTGCTGCTGCTTTTCTGTTTTTGAACATTTCTTGTTCACATTTTTCTATACCTTAGATTTAGTTGGCAAACACTGGTATTCTTATGACTTGTCTTCAAGCTATACTTCAGATTTTTCCTTCACCTCCCTCTGCAATAAGAAATAGTCATTCAAATGTTTTTATAGTCTCTTTTTTTTAGGATAGACATTGCCGATACCTACTGCAGAATAAATAAAACTATCTTCCTTTCTTAAGGAGCCTGGAATCTGTTTTGTTTTTGTTTTGTTTTTTTTTTCAAAAATCAGTTGCAGTACAGGATGTAGTTGGTTGTCATAGTAAAGAGGATGGACTGGCATGGAAATGAGAGCGTAATTAAATTTATTTTTACTTTTCTCAGGACTTGGAACAAACTGTTACTTAAACCTTTTCTTAGAGGTGTTCCATCTAACAAGTTCTCTTGAGAGGGATGGCAGTAAGGCAGCTGAGCTATCAACAAAACACCGAATGGCTGCATTCCCTGGGGTTTGCTTAAATCTCAAAGTAGATGGGAATTGTGAGGAAATATAATGCAATCTGGTAAAGAGGCTGCAGCATAACTCTGGCCACCTCAGACACAGTAATGTACCAGTATAAAAATCTCATATTAACCTGGAATATATGTAACAACATAAAACATCCTAAAGTTGCTTAGTTTAGGTTTGTCCTTGGTGCATCATTTTGAGGTTTTGTGAAGCTGAGATCAGTTTATGCTCCATGGAATGGAAACCAAGTCTTTCTACCTGCCGTGGTAAAGGCTCTGTGAACCTTTCCTGTGCTGTCAGTGTTAGATTATGACATGGTAAATGCAAAATGACTGCTGAGCTGAAACTGGAGTCAAGTGGTGTTATGCTCTTGCTCTGAATTTTATGGCAGGTCAAGGTTTGCTGAGCTGCTGAAGCCACTTGTGGGCTGAGGCTTTTCTTTCCCTGCCCAGGTGAATGTGTGTACAGGATTGGTTGTATCACTGATCTTCTGAGGTTTGAAACATGTGGAGGGGGAAATGGTAATTCTTGTGTGTTTCAGTTGTTTCCTATTCCTTTTTTTGTTTGTTTCAAATTGAATTTTGCAGTACTTGTTTTATTGTAATTCCTCCTCAGAACTTGCAAACTTCCTTCAACATCAGACCAGTAGGGGAATGGTTTGAGAGTCCTCTTCCCACTGCAGAAACATACATTGAGATGTAGCAACTCTTTATTATTATTTTGAGGAGGAATTTGATCCAGGGTCTGTGGTGAAAGGCATGCTTGAAATTGATCAAGAAATTGAGATTTTTTTTTCCCCCCAAAAGTAGTGTTTTACCTGATTATTTTTGCTGGGCTTCCAGTGGATTCTGGCAGATGACACCCTAAGTGGATCCTCTTAAGTGAGAAAGAATGCAGGTCTTCATTGAATTAACCAGAGAGACCTCAATCTGTGTTATTATATTTCATTCTCAAAAAGGACTTGTGGTGATTTGGAGATTTGGACAATGGTTTTGAAGCAGCAGGAGACAAAGCTGCTAGTTATTTCTAGATGCAGCTGCACATTCCTCTCTTAGCAGTGAATAGTGGCTGCTCTGACAGGATGGCAGAGCATCTTGGAGACCTCTGATGAAAGTCACCCCCCTTTATTTCTGCTTCAGGTTGGTGGGGGACAGAGCAGGCTGGAAACCAGTATGGCAGGAGTTTGAGGCAATTATGCCAAGGCATGGAAATAGCATGAGCTATTACTCTGGTTCTTGGGCAGGGGAGGCTTAGAGCTGCCTGGTTTAGACAACAGTCTGCACATCCTGGAGCTACCTGTGTTGTCTGGCCAGTGGAGATCTGATGAATGGGTTACTGCTTGACTTCCAAGGACCTGAGTTTGTGTCCTCTAGGTGCCCAGTAGCATTTTTTTGAGATTGCTAATAATGCTGAAAAATTAACTTCCTCTGAACTAGTTGATCCTTTGTAAACCTGAGGAACTGGCTATTCCAGATGTTCTGGGAAAATTGATGTTCTGTATTTACTCACATTTGAAATCTGAGATCATGTTATTGGTGTCCTCTTGATGGATAATCATGAGTAATTTGAATTGCAAGAATAGTTCTGTATTGTATAGTGTCCCCAAAATTGTGAAACTCTGAATTGTAGGATTTTTTCAGGAAACATATTGTGATTATTTTTTGGATTTTGGAAGATTGGGTACATTTATTAAAGATGTTAAAGGACATCATTATCTAGTACCTTCTAACCCTGATGTTTGCACTGGAGCAGAGCTGGTCTGTCGTGAAAGGGGTTACAAATCATCCCACATTACAGTGCTGTTCATCTCTTTGAATTCATGCAGAGGTGTCTACATATATGCAGCAGGGATCTCCCTACAAACAGTTTTGTCTCATCAGGGAGGGTTCATCTACAACTTGGCTTGAAATACTTCTGTGATTCAGGGACTTGTGTTGGTTAGATATCTTCTGGGTCAGTTTGTGTAAGAATGAGATGCTGCCAAATTGCTTTGCTGTGTTAAATATTTCATTGTCAGCTCTGCATTTTCAAATAGTGATTGGAGAAGGCTCCAGGAAATTAAGACAGGACTGCAAAACTGTCATCTTAGGCTCCTTTACCTCCTTGAAAATAGAATTTAGTAATTATTGTGTGTGTCCATCTCTAGTGTATTACTTGCTATATGCATAATATGGATGCATATAAAAATCATAAAGATTTAACATCTGAATAAAAAAATCAGTATAAATGTAAAAGGTTGTGTTGAAGAAGGTGTTAACTCCTAGACATCTGGATAACTCTTGAAGGAGCATATACATGTACACAGAGGTGTGTTTTTCCTGTACCTATAGTTAAAAACCTCTTTCTGTTTCTATAAAGGTCAGTCTGGAATGATTTAGAAATTATCTAAATCCGTTGTTAACTACTGAAACAGTGGAACTTTATAGTCCATTGGTTTTTGTATGTAAGACTCCTTGGACAATATAATTTTCATGACTGAATTAAAACGTCATTAATGTGTTTAGTTACTACTCTTCTATGATCCATTAATTATAATAGATGAAATTAGATGGGAATGGAACTTGGATTCTAAATCCTAACTTTATTTGCAATAACTGTAAGTGTATAATACTCAGATTCTGGTCTTAAATGATCTTGATAATGGAACAGAATGGGCAACTGAAGTCTTAAAAATTAATATCTATAAAATTCAGAGCATGTTTAATTGTAAAGATTTTATTTCAGAGGAGCCCCTTTAGTTGGTGCTCTATTGCATTAGCGTGCTGCATTGCAACAAACTAATGTGAAT
Source organism: Turnix velox (assembly GCA_013400935.1). Classification (NCBI taxonomy): domain Eukaryota; kingdom Metazoa; phylum Chordata; class Aves; order Charadriiformes; family Turnicidae; genus Turnix; species Turnix velox. The sequence goes on from VZTY01024611.1 coordinate 38,283, forward strand.
TTAAATGAAATCTGCTGCATCCTGTAATAGCAAGGAATTACTGTGATACTGGTATGTCTTTTCTTACTCACAGCATAGTTTGTCACCTCTAGTGAGTTTATTTCTAATTAGGATCAGTATAACCAAAAGAATAAGTTCCTAAGCAGATTTATTTAGCAATATACATGTTAATATTTGGTGTAATTTCTGATCAGGCATGGCAGTGGAACTGTAGGGTCTTTTCTCCTCCACCTTCAAACTGGCATGATACACTGAGACCAACTTTTGCCTCTTCCAGGGAGGAGGATGGAAAAGAATCAATAGATGGTGTAGCTGTGTGTGCACTGCATGTGGTAGGAGCTCCAGTGTTGTGCTGCTGCTACCTAAAGGAGTCTTAAAACTTCAAATTGATAACCTTTGCTGTCTGCATGTGGGTTTCTGAGGTCATTTTGTAGGAAAACAAACAATCCTGGTGTGCTTGGTTGCCTCGTTCTTCCTGTTGTTGGTTCTTTACCATAAATAAAAACCTTTAGGTCTGTCTACACTGAGGCACAATGGAAAATGGGATAATTTCACCCTTCACTCATCTTCCCTTCTGCAGGGAAGTCCCACATGAGGATGCCAGCAGAGGTTTCTGTTGCCTGTCACTTTATGTTGCATTTCATTAATCTTAAGGGAATTAAATTTGTTACAAATAGTGGTAATCTTCATCAGAAGTAGGTTCACTTTCATGATTGATTTTTAAGTTTGGATTTTTTTTGTTGTGTTTTATGGCTTGAGTGAAACTTGAAAGAAGATATCACCACAGAAGATACGTTGAAGATATTAGCAGAAAAAGAGATGTATTATGTCAAAGCCCTGTGAAGTTTGAAAGAAGCAAATAGTTGATGCAAGTTATTAATTGAAAATGTTAGACATTTCAAATTAAAACTTTTCTTGCATCTTTCCCCAAAATCCAGATAGCAAAAACTACTTTTGGTGTCATTACTGCTGTGAATGTTAATTTACAATTCTTCTAGTTTAATTAGATTTGCATAATTTATCTGAAGGAAGCTATTACTTCTATTTGATGTTGCTTGGTCCAGTGACAAAACTGCTCCTGAGTCCTGGAAGAGATGGAGTTGGGCTGTAGCAAACCTAGTGAGTCTTTAGGAACACACCTAATTCTGCTGAGTTTGTGTTTCTGTTGTTATTCTGGATGCTTTGCTCTAAAAGATTTCCTTTTCTCACAATCAGCACATTTTTATTTTTTTTTTTACCTGCTACTCTCTCATATCCCTTGTGTTTGTAATTAACATTTCAAAATCACTGCCCATCCTCCTTTCGAATCATCTGTGCTTCTTTGCCTTCAAGCAGCACACCTCAACTGTGAACATTACACCAATTAATATTATTTTCAGTGGTTCAGAATAAATAGTCTCAGTGTAGGGGTTTATTCTCAAGCCATAACACATTCACTGTTTTTTATCTGACATGCCTTGAGTCCTAAGAGCTGGATTAAATGCAAGTTTAAAACTTTATTTAGGCTGAGTAAGCAGATATTCCTCTCTAATCAGTTAAACAGACAGCACTTCTTTATAGCTCCCCACAGGAGCCTAGAATGAAAAAAGGTGAGCACTAAGAATCTCAAAAGGTACCTATTGTTGGTCAAAATGGCCTTCACCTAGAAAAATAATTTACAGATTTGCTCTGAAATTACCAGATATTAAGTGAACATGAATTTCAGACACAAGGTATGATTACTAAAAAAAATTTTGCAGGCTTATGTACTACTTTTTTCCTTTTAAACTTTATCATGTAAAGTAAATGCAATATTTAAGTAAAGGGTAATTAGAGTTAAATGTCTGAAAAATAAAAGCTTTGACTTAAAATTTACTTTCAAAACTTTCAGTGCCAACTAATTTTCTTTTCCTTAGAGTATAATTACCTGTATTATTTTTATGAAAAGCACAACAGTTTGTTTTCTGAGTAGTAATAAGATATAATTTAACCAAGAATGCATTGAAATAATGTTGATGCAAAGCAGAGATTTAATATTTAAATATATTTATGCCTTTAGTATAGAAAAAAATAGACTGTTTCTTTGGTAAGAGAGATCAGGACAACAAAGCTTTTTTTTCAAGTGAAGCATTTTGTCTTCCTGTGAAAGACTTCCTTTGCATGTTAACTTAGTTGGTCCTCATGCAGTAAAGAACTTTTGTAATATAATTTAGGTATTTTCTTCGTTTCTGTGCTCTTGTGTTTGGTGAGATGGTCTCAGCATGAGCAGGAAGGGAATATGTGGAGATATGTGGCAGCCTGTAAGAGAATACTTGGCTTTTGGCTCTGTAAACTTACAAAATGAGAGATGATGGTAGAGCTGTGAAAAAAGGTAATTGTCCTAAGCTACTGTACTTAGAAGTTAATGAACAGAACCATGTAAATAATTCTAGCTATAGGAGGTCAGTGTCACCTTGTGCCCTGTTGCCAAGTGCTGATAGATCTTTAAGCCCTTTAAGCCTTTTGTTTCTCAGCTGGGCGGTTGCATGACACAAATGTAGTGTCTCCAGGTTTATTTCAGAACAGAGAACTGCTTTTCTAATTCAAAATAAAACCAAATTCCTGCACATGGAATATAATGAAGTGGATGTTTCCTGTTTAAGAAAAAAATGATGTATTTGTGGGTATGCTAATAAAACAAACTCCTACTTCATGAGAAATTTGAGACCTTTGAAAGAGCATCTTTGATAACTATGTTAAGAAGTTGGATGTGTGAGATCTTGTGCTCTAATATCTGAGATGTTTCTAGGACCAAAAATACTGGATGTAAAATGGAAGAGGGTAGATAAAAGCTAGATAGAAGGATGAAATTCTTTACAGTGAGGGTGGTGAAACACTGGAACAGGTTGCCCAGAAAGGTTGTGGATGTCCCCTCCCTGGAGGTGTTTAAGGCCAGGCTGGACAAGGCACTGAGCAACCTGAACTAGTGGGAGGTGTCCCTGCTGATGGCAGGGGGGTTGGAACTAGATGATCTTTAAGGTCCCCTCCAACCCAAACTATTCTATGATAATCCTGTGAGGAGGATTCTTCCAGCCTGTGAGGAGGAGTCAGTGATAGTCAACGATTACTGCTTTTGCTGTCCATTACTTGCTTGTGGATAACTTGGCCTTACAGAACTTGTTTGCAAGCTGGCAAGCATCTTTTGGAGTTCCTTTTGTATAGAATGAAAATTTGGGTCCAATCCTGGGCTCCAAAACTCCTGGGTATTAGTTTTGAATAGTGTCTTTTGAAACTGAGGGGTTTCATGAAAAGCTTGAACCATAGGAAACAAACTGAAAATTTGACCTGTGTGCTGAATGTCTGGAAGAAATTACAGGGAAATCACTACTTTCATGAAACTGAGGATTACACAGTTATAGAGAAACCTAAAACACTAACCAAATGATGTGTATCACTGTCAGTTAAATGTTTAAATTGAGGTTGCATATTACTCTAAAAGATGTGATCCAGCTCAGTTAGATCCTTGTGGGCTCAATGCAGAAATTACCGAGTTAAAATCTTTGGCCTGTGAGATGTTGAAGGTCAGTCTGGGCAATGACAATTGCCCTCTGTAAATGCTCTTTGTCAGAAAAGAGCATTCAGCTGGATAAATCTGAAGAAGCACGAAACAGCATTTATTAGAAATGAGATGTCAGTAGATAACACGGGTTGGAATGAGCAGATAATTGTGAAGCTCTGCAATTAGACTGGATGATTAAAATGAATGGTTGGAGGAAACTGATGAAAAAATTGCTGGTTTCATGTAAGCTTGAAAGTAGCATTGATTTATGTCTTTTTTTTAAACAAAAAAACATCTCCAACTTTAACACATGTATTGACTGTTGTGATTATGACTGTGATTTGCAAAACTATGTGGTTGTCTTTATCTTCTCATATATATTGAATATACAAAATAGGATTCTGCCTCCACTGTTTAAGCTCCACTGTGCTTATTAAGTCTGGTTGCCTTGGAAAGAGAAGGGAAAGGATAGAGAAGGTTGAGGAGCCTGATAACAAGCTCCCAAACACATACCAGAAGGTCTGAATGTGCTGGTGCCTGTGTACACACCTGCACTGGGTTTGTTTTATGCCCTGTTGCACCTGAATGGAGTCAAGTAACAAGAAAAGAAACCTTTATATTGGGTGTTTGTTTTCTGGAGAGTTTCAAATAGCTGTGAATTCAAAACTTAAGTAGTCATGTTTGGGTGTAGTCTTGTGAGCTACAACAATTTCTAGTGCTCAGAAAGCCTGTGATTAAATCTGTAGCAATATTAGTGTCATAAACTGCTCAAGTCATGCAAAGTGGCAATGTCTCTGATGTCTTGATCATGAAAAAATAACTTCAAGTAAGTAGAAATGCAAATGCTTTTATATTACTATGCTTATAGATGCAATATGCTTTGATATGCAGCATGTTTATCTTATTTTGTGGGTGCTTTTGCTCTTCCTCTTGGCACTACTTACAGGTAACATGTGCTGCTAGTCTGAGAGGATGTTATTTTTTTACCTTCTCCCTCAAAATACCCATAAACAGAGGAAGAAGTAATTTTGTGCACCAATTAGTGATTCCAAATAATGCATTTTAAACTCTCATAAAATGGGAGTTTAGATTTTAAGACTTTTAACTGTTTAAGGATTAACTCTTTTACTGGTGTAATTCTACTCTTTGACTCATCCTTGGACTTTATCCTGTTGCCTTCCATGTACTAGTAGTTTCTCTACATGGGAAGCCACTATCTGCTCAAATAAAATCAACCTTGTAGGTGTAGATCCTTGATTTGTGTAGGAAATCTATGAGCTCTCCTGTTCTGACCTGTAATAGCCTTGAAATATGTCAGAATTTAGTAGTGACTTTTCCCCATACCTGGAAATATTTAAACAGATGCCCAGGGGAAAATTGGAACAGAGTAAAGCAAATTGAATTGGGTTTAAAGAATTCATGACCTTTCTGTCCTACATATCAAACTCATTTTTCTCCAGTGCTGTTCATATTGTGCTGCATATTAATTGCAGATGGCGTATTCTTTATTCATAATATACCACTGATAATAACATAAAATTACATTTCTAATTCCCGATGATACCTTAATTTAATCTTTCATTTACTTCTCTTCTTTAACTAATCTTCTGTCCTCTGAACAAATTTGATTAAAATCGTTGCATTCATTAAAAAGAAATGGGCTGAAATGTATCAGTTGGGTCCCACAAGGAGCTGGTATTAAACATTCCATTCTGGGGCATGCCTTTTGCTGCATGGCAGGTTTCAGGGAAGGAGATGGCTGATTAAAGCTCAGAAATTGAAAAGTGCAAGAAATTCCCTGCTTCAGTTATCACTTCCTCATTTTCCAGGTAAGCTGTTCTACTTTCTCCTCTCTGTCATCTCCTGAAGCTCTTGTGGTTATGAATTTGTGAGATTTAGGGTGGTGTGTGGGAGGGCGAGGAGTGATTTCAGGTGATCTGTTCTGCAAAGTTTTTTTTTTTAACTTGGTGCTGTTTGGCTGGAGGACATCTTATGGTCTTAGATTTCAGGCAAGAGATGAGGAGAAAGAACTCAGTTTGAGCTTCCCTTTTGTGCATCACTAGCTGAGCAGAGTTGGTGGCAGAATCCTTTGGATGTTGCAATTTTAAATCATGTCCTTATTTATGACTCCAAAGCAACCACTAAAGCCTCATGTGTTCTGAGATGAACACATGAGATGAAATGTTCTTCTTTCACTGTATAAATGGATTTGTGGAGCCATTTTCAATGTTTCAAGTTTTTAATGTCAGTTTTTAATGTTTCTTTACATGTGAAATTGAAGAGATTGCTGTCTAGATGAATTGCTGCAAGTGGGAATCATAAAATCATTTGGGTTGGAAGGGACCTTCAAGATCATCTAGTTCCAACCATCCTGCCATGGTCAGGAACTCCTCCCACTAGACCAGGTTGCTGTAATTTTGATGCTGTTAGTGTGCTGCTTTCCACTTGTGCCAAGAGTTCTTGAAATCTTGCAGTGCAAACTCCCTCAGTGTTTTTAGCAGGTGCCTCAAAATCCCTACTTTGAAGCTTTCAGCTCAAAACAGATGGACCAGGAAGTTAAAAAATGTTCATTGATTCTTTGCAGAAGTTTATTTAATGGTAAAGCACATCTTGGTCTTCTGAGTCTGTTCAAAGCAAATCTTAAAGTTCATGTTTACATTTAGAAGAAGAAATCATGTCTTGCAACTTGCAGCTTTATGGTGTTTTGTTACTTTGGCTTTGATTAAACTCTTAATGGTTTGGCCTTCTTAATTTTCTACTGAATTGTGTGATTACCTTCACCCAGATGATGTTATGCCTTTCTGTGTAATTAGCTTGCTGTAATCTTGTTTCTTGCTCTGTGATATTGAACTAATCATACATTCTAAACAGATATCATATAACATTAACTAAATTGGTAGGGAGGAGTTTTACTTATTAGGGAGTAAAACTTACGTGTTGATCTTCTCCAAAATTAGCATTAGGAAGAAACACTTCTGGAAATACTTGGATTTATTTTTGATTGTCCCTTCTGTTCTCATGGCACAGCTGATTAACTGTATGCAGAAACATTATCTGCTGCTCATATTGTGACAGAGCTTCTTGGAAGTCAGACTTAAGGAAATTTGGTGTTGTCTATGCTGTAATTTTCAAATTCTTTGAGAACTCACTTCCTCTTATTAAGCACTATTGATTTGTGTAAATTAGTTAACTTTACTGTATGTACCTATTTCTTAAATTCATCCTAATTTCAGTTTGTGGTCAGCTTTATCTCCTCCTTCTCTCTGCCTCCTGCAAATTCACAATAATAATTTTTTTATGCCACTTAATTTTTTTGGTTTTTTTAGGAAGATTCTTGGCCAGATTTTGTAGGTATGTGTATTTATCTCTAGATGTGGTAATAATTTTGCCAAGTCTCATTTATAACATGTGTTCTCACTGCAGACAAAGTGGAAGCTTTGCTGCTCTCCTACAGCATGTAAGGAATAATGTAAAAATGTCCATTGTCTTTTTGAAAGTGTGGAAGATGTTTTAAGATATGAAGTGACATGCTGAAGGATTTTTTTAGCTATACTCATCATAAACCCCTAAATTTAGTATATATTGATTAGAAGGCTTTTGTAATGGTGCTGTTAGTTGAATTATATTCACTTGGGGTTTTGTCTTTCTCACTAAGACTTCGGTAATTGTTGGTTTTTAGGTATTTTGTGAGGAAATTACTGAGGGGGGAAAAAACAGCCTTTGGGATACTGGGGTCCCTTTGTCTAGTAAATAGCATGATATAATGTACTTTGTATCACATCCAGTGATAACCTGTGAGCATTTTTTAGATGGAAGGGCTGTGCCATCACTGCAGGATGTCATTTGAGGGTTTAGCAGTGGGAAAAGGAGGAGGTGGCAGGAGCAGGTGAGGAAAATGCTATTTGTACAACATCAGTAGCTCTTCCTGTCTGCTCATTTTCTGTCACTTACAGTTCTCTTCTCATCCTTGTCTGACAACTCTTTATAACTTGACACACTCTGTGTTATTACTTTCATTTCATGCTATTACTTCATTCCTCCTTAAGAGTCTTTTTTTAAGAGTCAGAAATCTGTCTGAAGGGAAATATGGCGGGTTTTTTTCCGGACTGTGAGAAATAGATTTGGCACTTCAGACTTGGGCTGTTACATTTCTTTTCCAGAGCTTCCCTGATCCAATCTGTTATTTTTTTTCAGTTTGTGTGGATCTCCAATTTGCATATCTGCATGTGATAATGGTGGACAGTGTTAATAATGATTTGGGAGAATTGCTTAAAATATATTTATTGGTGCTTATTTTCAGAGTAGGCATCAACCTTTTTGTGAATGACAGATGGTTTACTCATTAACATCACATTCAGGAAGTGATGGATATGTCACTTTTTGTCAATATCTCTTTTTAAGTGATTTTGCAAAAATTATTCATAAAGAATTCAACTTTCTTGAAGAATTCTGGCATCAACCCTTGGTAGTGATGTTGCTTTAACATAATTCATCCTGAAAGGAGAATGATGGTGCTTATTCCCTTCCCCCAACTTAGTCTAAGTGAATCATGATAAACAAGCTGCATGGATTAAAAATAGAGGTACCATGATGAGGTTTTTATCACCAAGTAGATGCCCTCTGGGTGCAACAACAACATAACTGTTGGTTCTGGATGAACTCTCTTGGTGAATATGTCTTAGAGGCATTTTTCTTGTGTGACTATTGATCATGGAGATTAGAACTTATAAATAACCTTCATTTTGCTACTTCAGACAATGTATTTAGACATTTAAAAAATGATTTTTGGATCTTTTTGTTGCTGAGTTATGACAGTTAAAACTATTCTCCAAGTTGCTAGATAATTGTCAATAAAGTTCAGATGGGTATAGCTTCCTAATTGTCATTTGTATGTTCAGTTATGGAAAAGTAAAAGTAAAAATATAAGTATAAAAAAAGTAAAAAAATAAGTAAAAAATACTAATAAGTAATATTTCTAGGAACTTCATTGGAACTAGGTCATCTTTAAGGTCACTTCCAACCCAAACTATTCTATGATTTTAAGTTTGTCTGTCATGCCATTGGGAAATCTCCAACTTTCTGGATATGGATTAGTTAGGCAGTGATGCTGCTGTATGGAATATGTTAACACAATATTTTTTTATTGAGGACCTGATGTCTGCTGAGCTTTATCACCAAGACTCATTCCATGAAAAGCTGTTTGTTGGAAATAACTCGCATATTGGATTGGATGAGGTGCAGCAGGCTGATGGAACAGCATATGATGTTATAAGAGCTACAGTTGTGCAGCATGAAAGTAGAGTTAAAAAGGAAATAAATTTATTTTGGGTTGGATATTGAGTATTAGGAGCAGATGAACACCTGTGCATCAGAACTGCCTGGCTTCTGTCCAGCAAGGTTTGTTTTTCACAGTTTAAATGATGCTTTTAAAGAACTCTTTCTTTGAGTTTCAGCTTTTGACAAGTTGATGGGAGAATATGCATCCTTCTGGTTTCAATTATTCAGTGTTAATGTGTTTTTGCAGGGTAAATGCTGATAAATGAAAACCCAATGACTTCTATCATCAGAAGTGGTAGAGTTTTAGGGCTGTGTTTGTGTGTGCAGAAGGAAGATCTGTATCCTGAACAAATATACTGTGTACATCCAGCACTCTGGATAATGAGAGCTTTGGTTTGGAAGCACCAGCGGGGAAAGAATTAGCTTTTTGGAGGTCTTTGTTAATGAGTATGCACATGCTGAAAGATAATAAATGGTGGCCTTTGTGATGGGGTTAGAAGGAATATCCAGATGAAAGCTTTTATGTTACAGAACAGATGCATCAGGTTAGTTCTTTAGCTGCTGTAATTTGACATGTTGATGACATGCTCTCTGCTAGCTAATGACCTGGAGATTATTCAGGGCTGTGCACGCTGTCTCCTTCAGAAAATATGGAGGGGAAGTGGGAGACTACTTAATTAGGGGATGTAAAACACCAAGTTAAAATGAGGATAATGCAGTTAAAACGTGAAGAAGGAAAGAATAAGGCTTGAACCAGATTGCCATGGAGTGAGATTACATTACTCTGCCAGTGTAGTGGAGGAAACCATCTGCCTGTTGTCTGTGGCTGCAGCCTGGAGATGTATGGGAGTCTCCCCATACACCACTCTGCTGGTCTCTTATCTACTCTAGTGTGACAAATAATTCTGCTCAGCTTGTCAGCGGTGACAGTTGAGGCTTTTTGCTTAGATGCCTCGACAGTGCTTGTATTAAGCAGCCGGGGCCATACACTCCATTAAGTTTTTATAAAATGAACTGGCTGCTACTTGGTGTCTCGCTGATGCCCACGGCGTTTGTGAGCTCTAATCCTCTCCAACTGCAGGTTGTCTGAGCCTAAAACCTCCTGCCAGGAAGTGACTCGGGGTGTTTTCAGTGCAATCTCCAGGGCACATTATCTCTTCATACAGACAAAGTGGAATATCACTGGCAGCAGGTGTTTTGAAGAGGTGGTCAGAGGGAATTGCAGAAGAGAAATAGCTTATCTGCCATAAAACTAGACAAGAGCATGCTGGGTTTTTGACACACCAATGCAAATATGCAGACAGTATTAATCTGTGAAGATGTGAGATGCAATCTGTGTGCCACTTAAATCTCACCATGCTGTTGCTGTCATAAAATCATAGAATTCTCTCAGTTGGAAGGGACCTTTCAGATCATTGAGTGCAACCATCAGCCTGATGTTGACAAAACAACCACGAAACCATGTTGGTAAGCATCCTGTTTGCAAGTTTGAACATACTGTAACTTTCAGAGCTGTATTATTCACTTTTATGGAAGGAAAGTGCTGATAGAGTCAAGTTATATCTGTAATTGCAAATATGGCGTTTCAGTATCTCCATCAAAGAGAAGTTATTTTCAAAGCTGTGTAAATGAACTGTAAGAGTTTGTGTTCAATCTTGGCTCAAAATTTCTCCCTACAGGAGAAGACAGAATATTTTTTTTCTATTTTTTTTCTTTACATCTGATGGAAAACTTTCCCCTTCAGTGACTGCAAGGTGGAACTTGGCAAACTTTTAGTATTATGTGTGTGAAGGGGTTATAGTATGCACAGGCCAAATGTATGTATTTGCATTTTTTAAATGTTAGGAGTGTTGGAACCAATTTATTTTAAGTGCTGTGTGTTTTGGAAAAGTGCATGGTAAGTATTAAAAGAGGAAGTCTTGAGAGAGTGTGAGAGAATAGGGAGGCATAGGCCAATAATTGGCTTAACACAAGGAAACTTACCCTGGAAAGGATGGATTCAGCTATTAAGGATGGGATTAGAATATGATAAACTGCAGCTGGTTCAGGAGAAAGACTGACACTGAAACTAACCCTGATTCTTCAAAGCTGGCCAGAGGTTAGAAAAATAGAAATAAAACATATTGCTGAAGTTAATAGGGTTACAGGATGGCAGGACTAGGAGTAATGGATGCAAATTGAAAGAGGATTGGTTTAGGCTGGAGATAAGAAAGAAATTCTTTCCTGTGAGCGTGGTGAAACACTGAAGCAAGTTGTCCAGAGAGGTTGTGGATGCTCCCTCCCTGAAGTGTTTAAAGTCAGGCTGGATGAGGCATTGAGCAACCTGGTTGAGTGGGAGGTGTTGGAACTAGATGATCTTTAAGGTCCCTTCCAATCCAAACCACTCTTAGTTCTTGATGAGTTTTGTTGCAGCCTGGATGTGTAATCTCAGCATTCTGTATTTGACAGGTTGTTTAATTTCTTACTCCAGTATCTCTTCCTGCAGCCCTCGGGATGGATTATTTATTTATTCTTATGCAAACAATATTATATTTATATGAGACTTGTTGAAACTCCATGTGAATGTGCTTTCAGGGGGGTGGGTGGCTCTGGTATAGTAACAATATGCTGTTATTGTGTGGATTTGGGTAGTGGTAACAAAGTGTAAGCTACAGCCATAATTCAGAACAGATGTAGGTCCTGGTTTTGCACTGAAATCTAAGTGGGAGGGAGAGCCATTTAGTTTGGGACAGAGACATGTAGATGAAGAGCAAACAGAGGGTCCTATCTGCATTCCTGGCTCCTCTCTCTCCTCTGAGAATGAATTTGTACTCAATTATCCTTTACATGCTTGGTGCTCTTTCTTTACTTGACCTTAAAAATGTCTTATTTGTATGAGCGTGGGTGTGTGAGTTAGGTTTTGATCTCCTTTGCTTTCTGATGAAGAAACTTTTGATGCCAGGTTTTGTACAATTTTGTTATGTTCCTGCTGAGATACTCTTATGCCAATATCCTTCTTGAAAGGATGTTTTCTTAACAAGCCCTGATAGTGGAAATCCTGAGATACCTGTACAAGGCACTATCTTACATCAATGCAATTACAAATGGGATTAGGGAGGAGGAAAAAAATGCTTTTAAACTCTGATTTCAAACCATGACATAAAATTACTTGGATTTCTTTTTGCAAGGAATTAATTTCAGCAATAATATATTATTCTGAGCCTGACAAGGGAGATACTAAACGAAAGTGCTTCATTATAAACTGGAATCAGTGCTTTCCTCTTAAAGTGTATAATTGGTCTGTTTAAAAATAATTATTTCCTTGCTTAGGTTATTAAATTGCCCTTTTCAGGCTTAGTCTCTTGCACTTTATGGAGTGATGCGTATTTTCATTTTGTTAAGCAAGAATTGCATCACCTTTTTATACCATCTTATGGAGTATGATTCTATATTTCACTTTACAGGTGCTAACTATTGGAAGCCTTGTAATGCTTTAAATTTAGTTTTCACTTAGCTGAGTGGTGATCCTCCCTACCTCTTATATGTACCCAAAATTATGTACTGTATTCCAAAGGATATGTCTTAATTTCAGGGGTTTAGGGAGGTTATGTCTCTATTATGTAAGAGAGAACTGTGCTTAGTTACTTTTTCTAACCTTCCAAATTAATTTAACTTTGCAAGTGTGAAGCTGAGATGCGAAAGCACTAGATAAAATCTCACAATTCCATGAGGTGGAGCCTTAAAAACTTTAAAGAAGAGCATAACTTGGCACAACTTGCATTTTCAAAAATGGGACAGTTTATTGAAGTGGAACACTCAGCAGGTAAGGCTTAGACTAGTAAGAAGTATGTTTCTGTTAATCAGCAGTCTCTCTGTAACCTCATCTCATAAATTCTCATAAATTAACTCTTCTTAAGTACTAATGACCTGGGAAAGGCAGATGTTGCATCCAGCTGTTAAATGCTTTTTTAATGCTTCCTTTTCTTATGGTGACAGTTAATTCCAGAGTGAATTCTAAAACTATTTCACAGGGAAAAATTCCCAGTGTGTGTTTGCCCTCAGCTGACTAACAGCAACAATGCTGATACGCAAGACAAGCACAAACATCTAATATGAGCTACTAATTTGATAGCTAGTTCTGACACATTTTGGGGCAGAGGGTGGACAGAAGTCATTGTCCCTTAGACTCTGGCAATTTGTGTGTTTGTCTATGGCAATTTGTGTGCTGTTCCCTGTTGAGCCCAGTCCCTTGCCTGCAGTGACTGGGGTTTGTATGTGAGTAAGGAGCAGACACAGGCAAGGTGGGACTGGGGGGATCTGGTTTTTTTAGGTGAAGCGTTGAAGAAGCCCCACCTAAGCATGAGGCAACCTCTTTCCTTTGAGGGTGGCAGAGCCCTGGCGCAAGCTGCCCAGACAGATAATGGGGTCTTCATCTCTAAACCCACCTGAACACATTTCTATGTGACCTGGTGTGGGTGACCCTGCTCTGACAGGGGTTGGACTGGATCATCTCCAGAGGTCCCTTCTAACTGCCATAATTCTGTGATTGCACAGGTCTGTTGAAACCACTCACCTAGTGACAGAATATTCTTTCACTGCCTTGTGCATGTCTCATCCTTGCTATATCCACAAGGTCCAAATTTTATCTAGTACTCCAGAGGTGGAAATGAGATCTAGCTTCCATGGTGGCCAGGTGAGATGGTGGTCACCTTGGTGTGTCCCAGGGTGTGACACAAGGCTCTTGCTGTGGCTTGCAGGAGACCTGAGGCACATGCCAGCCCTCTGCTTCTCCTGCCAGCACATGCTGGGTCACAGCCACTCTTCAATGAACCCAATCTCATTGTTCTTCACCCAAATGCTGGGATATATCTGTTGGCCTTCCAGAACTCTGTGGGAATTTTGCAGCCTTCAATGTCAGAAGAGGATTTTTTTCCCTCTAATAAGCACTCCTTTTAGAAGTTAAAACTGAGAACAGTTTAATAGTCAACAGAGTGCTTAAATGATAGCAAGTCTGGCTTAGCAATGTACTTGGCAATCTGAGTCTTTCTTACTTCTAGAGCTGTGGTTTAAACCACAATGTGTTTCTTGGAGGTCTGTAGAAGATACGCAGCCAGATGAGGTCTAAGTTGTCCCCTTTCTAAGTAAAAAGGAATTAAGAGGAAGAAGGAATGTGATTATTTAAGATTTTCTTAATGTGTTTTGGTGACCACAAAGAATTTGGTTGCACGTGTCTGTTTTAAAAAGAGGAAGAATGTGTGTGGGAGAAGTGAGATCACTTGTCAACACTTTAGGGATGTTAAATGTTGTACTGCCTCTTGTCCTTACACCAGTCCTTAAAATGAAATATTTATTAGTATCCAAACAAAATCCTCATGCAAGTCCACATAGATTGCAGCCACTAGATTTTGAATGCTTATTTCAGTGCCTCTTTAGCATTGTAACTATCTGAAAGTAAACTATATAAGCTTGGCCAATAAAAAACCCAAAGGTCTCTCTGTTACACTGCATTCATCTCTTACTGGCCTCTTCTTATCCCTATCTTGTATCATAATTTGACATCTTTTCATAATTCTCACTTCTTTTTCAGTTTGTCTTTACTATTCCTCCCAACTGTGTCAGAAAGCAATCTTAAAAACTATTTATTTTTTCTCTCCACGTAGAAATCTTTAGGTATTCAGAAAGATTATATGAGGATTTTAGTGCTGACTTAATTAGCTGTGATCCTGTTCTTATTCAAATCATAGCTGGCAGGACCAGTAAAATAATGTCAGAGGGTTTTTGTCTCTGTGTGTGTAATTTATATAATTTGTTTTGTAATTACAAGGAATACAAAAGCAAGCAAAAATTATTATTACACAAGAAAACAAGACCTTTAAATTTTTAAAACCTTTTTCTATTGTGGGGAGCACTGGGAATGATGCCATGTCAAATATTTATCCATGTCTTCCAGACAGTGTGTGAAGAAAGAGGAGAAAAAAAAAAGCTCACAAACACACAGCTAGAGGAGTATAAAACAGTTCTTAGCACATTATACATCTATCATTCTTACAGGGAGAGGGGGAAAAATGTGCTCTGGGTTACTTGAAGGTGCTGAGAAGTAGGAGGGAGACTAGTTCTGTTATGGGAACAAATCATTTTGCCCTTCCTGTAACAGGTCGGTGTTTTTGCAGCTGTTTTTTCCCCCTGAATATACTGCAGAGATGTGGCTGTCACTAGAAGCTTGATGGTTACCAGCAATACCGGTCAGGATTTGTGACTCCTGACAATTGAAAGGAGAACTGAGCAGAGAGACTTCTTCTGCTGAAAAAGGGCTCTGAAAGACCCTCACAGCTACCAATGTTTCACTTCTGTTTTGACTAGAGAAGTGTCCATCTGTCCTGCCACATGGGACAAATGGAATTGTCTTCAGGGTCCTTTCCATGATTCTAAGTGTCTTGGCCTCTGCCTGAGCTTGAATATTTAGAAGGCACGGGAAACAAATCATAGGATCATAGAATAGTTTGGGTTTTGAAGGGACCTTAAAGATCAGCTAGTCCCAACCCTCCTGCCTTGGGCAGGAACACCTCCCACTAGATCATTGCCTTAATGAGTGATTTGATGTCAGCTGTTGGCATGGTTCTTGCTAATCATAATTAATGTAGGTTGTTTTAATTCTTGACAGTTTCCTGGTACTTAGGCCACTGACCAAAATACCACTGCATTTATCTCTGGTTCATCAAGCTTGTCTCTCACCAGGCAGGTGAACTCTAAATATATTCTTCACACTTAAAGTTGGCTTGACCATGGATGAGGTTGAAAAACTGTTTTCACATTAATGAGTGATTTGATGTCAGCTGTTAGCTTCAGGCAGAATTCAGAGCTATGGCTGCCTCCTTTACCAACCACAATAAAAGATCTGTGGATTTACTTAAAAGTGTTTTATTCAAGAAGCCATTTGTATGTGCAGTGGAACACTTGAAGCTAGAAGAACAGACTTCTGAAGTGGTGTTATCTTAAATATCACTGAATCATAGCTCTGTGTGTAATAACTTCTATTCCCCCCACCCCCCAGTCAGTGCTATTAATCCAGTTTCAAGTATGTGAAACCTCTCTGAATTTGCAGTGATTTAATCTGATTTTCTCAAAGTCTCTTATCAGGAGGAAACTGAGAGGTGGATGGTTTTTGGTCATGATGTTAACTTGCATTTAGCTTCTATGAGAAAAGCTCTTGAGCAACACATCATGTGGAGCACCATAACCATTTTGCCTGTCAGTGGAAGTATTCCTCTGCTTAATCTTAAGAACACCTTGAGAGGTGTTTCTGAAGGTTGAGTAATACCCAACTCTATACATTATCATATACTTCCTTGTCACATCATCTATAATTGGAGCTTAAAAATAGAATCTCTGTTATCTAACAGGCTGATAGACTTAAGCAGAAGTAATTGTCTAAGAACTGAGTGAACTATTGTGGAAGTTAATGTGAAAAACTGAAAGACTGGCAAGTTTTTCTTGTCTTCCCAAAAATGCTCTCTGTTGCTACATCCTTTGATTCTACCAGTTTGTGGACGTTTATCTCTCTCTGCATCAGCAAAATGTAAGAATCATGGTTTGAACTCTCTGCATGGTTAAAAGCAAAAAAAACACCCCAATCTGTAAATGTGTGTGAAGCCTAGACAATATGAATTGAGACATTTAGAATTGTAGCATTTAGGAATATATTAAAAAATTTAGAAAACTGGCTTAGAATAGAGAACTGAGATCATTGTCTACATGGTATTGGGTTGATATGTGTGAACTAAAAAATTCTGTCTAAAAAGCAAACTTAACCTGGATCATTCTTTCAATTCCCTACAACCAAATTTGACTGTATGTTAACAAGCAGACTGTTTCACTTGTTGATCCAGTTTGGTTTGGAGGCCAAGGTGAAATGATGGATAAGCTGGATCAGTGCCTGGATGAGATCATCCCCCTGTGATTTCTACCCTCTACTTATGTCTGGTCTCCTGCATTCAGTTAATTCTGTTTACACTCTTGGGGAAGTTCTGTGTTGTGGTGAGGAGGGTAAAGCTACTGTTGCATTTCTTTGGAAAATTATTTTAGGCATTGTATTTTTTTCTTTTACTGAGCAACTGCACAAAAGATGAGGAAATTGATGAACTGTTGTGCTGATGAAGGGTGATGTTGAAAGGCATCAGGTAAAATTTGTTGGATCAGCTGTCAGTGTATATGGTAATGAATCAAGATTCTTACACCTTCTTAAATGTTGATCTCTTTTAGAATCCTATAGGTAAGACAATAAGTATGTTCTTCTGATTAATGACTAGCCTGAACCAAAATGTTTGATCCATCATGTTCAGTTAGTTTGATTACTAGTCTAACTTAAGTAAAAAGCAATATTTTATTATTAATGACCTGATATCTTCAGAATTTAGGAGGTTTTAAGGACTGTGGGAAAAGAAATGATTTTGTATGCCTTAATGATCAGAGGAAAATCCCCAAGAGTGTCCAAAACAAGCTTATCACATATGCATAGAACACATGGATTTGGTAAATATTACTCGTTCACATTTTTTAAGTAATTAGAAATAAAAGCAGCAGAGTCTCTCATAGCATTGATGCTGTGTAAAGGTTGCCCCTAGCTGTGTTCAGCTTGTCATTGATGTGAAGTTGATACTTAGAAATCACAAAGCACTTTGGTACTTTTCAGAATGCAAAATGCATTTAGCAAGGGTACAATCTGTTTATCTCTTCCTTATTCTTTTGCTTCAGAGACTGTGATACTAATTCCTCAAGTTTTTCATTAATTTTTTTGGGTTGTTCCATGTTGGTCAAGAAGTGACATAAGTTGTGTGTCAAAAGAACTCTCTCACTAACAGCCTGGAGTGTTTGAGTTCTGGCAGTGATGGCAACTGCTGTGGGAGTGACAGACAAGTTGTTCTCAAAATCCTTCACCCTTTCTGGACAAGGATGGATGTGCTGGATGAGATTTTTATCTCCCATAACTTTTATTTAAGCATTTATAAAACTCTTGCAGTCACCTTGACAATTAAGAATGTCAATCTGCTGCTACATTGTCCTTAAAAACCCAAAGCAACCAAAAAAAATATCAGTAATTGAAAACATAAGGGTGTGAAGAGACTTCCAGATGAATAGTGGTTTATTTAATGCTTCCTGCTCCCTGGAGCTCCTTATCTAACAAGCTGGGTGTTGTGCCTTTTTTCCATGGGCTCATGACATTTTTGCTGCTGGCTCCTGTGGGAACAAAATTAATGTTTATAGCCCCACATGAGAAGGCTTTTTCTTTTAGTGTAGCTCATGTTTGAGCAAGCTTCCAGCATTCCTCCTTTTCAGCAGAGCATTAGACCAAAAGGTTGATAACTACTGCCATAAACCACTCACAATATGTACATTTTCTTTCACTTGAGGTCTCCTCATCTCCTTTCACAGCAAACAAATGGAATGTAATCCATTACCACCTACATATTTTTTTTCCAGTTTTCCATTTCAATCAGTATTTCCATATTCATTTTCACATTAGCTGCCTCTTTGATGTCATAATTGAGCCTGCTTTGGAATGAAAGGGGGAAAAAATGTATCATTGCAGAATATTTCAGAGATTTAGGAAAAGGCTATCTATAGAATTATTAAATTAGATAATTTTTTGAAATTTTTTTTGTACTGGTTTTTATGTTTTTGTGTATTGTTACATATAAGGATGAAAGGTGAAGACTTTATAGTGTGAAGGAACAGAACTGTGACATCTGCCCTTATGGGTTTTATAGTGTAAAAGGCTGGAACTGCAGCATCTGTCCTTGCAGAAGGACAGATCTGTTCTGGCTATAATGCTGATCTTACTGGAATTCAATAACTTCTCTCCCATTAGTTTCAATGCAATTCATGTTCTTTAATGACCTGCAGTCAACCTGTACATAACTTTAAAGTGCCTGATTAGTAGAACATTTAAATGTAGGAGAATATGACATTAAGTATCTTCAGCAGTGGAGCAGGTGGCCCACAGACTTTTGAATGGGATTGAACATTTCAAAGCAGATAAGGAAGGGCTCTGGGGGAGCATAATCATCTGTGCAGAATGTAATCCAAGCAGGGGATATTTTGTGGGGGAGCAGATCAAAATCATTGTTATGAAATAATTTGTTTAACTTGGATTTTGCAAACCATTGCAAGCCATCAGTTGGAAATGTCAGGGTGCCAAAAGCCACCATTGATGATTGTGTTGTTTTCTAATTCTAATTTTTCTGTTATAAAACAACTGAGAATGGCAGATTTTCTTATGCTGGTGTGTTGATGCCTCTCTCTATGTAATAATACATACATATCTATGAGATCCCAAAACAACATGCAGGAAAGCAGAAGATTATTTAAAAATAATGAGATAAAGTCAATTGTGTGAATTTTTCTCTTTTATTCTCTTCACAGTTATTTATAGAATAACCTGTTGGGTTAAAAACGAGGTGTAATTGGGCTTCAGATCCATGAATAGTAGTAATCATTGTAACTGATAGACTGAAGAAGATGTGTTTAGCCTTATCTCATGTGTGTGTTATTAATAGGACAACATTATTTGGGATTGTCAGGAAAATCAATGTTGAAATATAACCATATCTCATTAGTATCTTCAGCAGAAGCAGATGATTTCTGGTTGGTAGCATAAGGGGAACAGTGACAAAAGGAAACTCCTGACTGTGAAGATAAGAGTGTTTTAAGTAGAATTGTAGAATCATATATTAGTTTGGGTTGGTAGGGACCTTGAAGATAATCTAGTTCCAACCCCCCTGCCATAGGTAGGGACTATGTGCTCCTCCTGGAAGTCTGGGCAGTGGGGAAATTTCTCTTAGAATAGGGTACAGGATGGCAGGACTAGGACTAATGGATGCAAATCGGAAGAGGGGAGATTTAGGCTGGAGATAAGAAAGAAGTTCTTTCCAGTGAGGGTGGTAAAACACTGGAAGAGATTGTCCAGAGAGGTTGTGGATGCCCCCTCCCTGGAGGTGTTTAAGGCCAGGCTGGATGAGGCATTGAACAACCTGGTCTAGTGGGATGTGTCCCCTATGGCAGTGGGGTTGGAACTAGATGATCTTTAAGGTCCCTTCCAACCTAAACCATTCTAATAATTGACTGAGGTATCCCAGGATAAGGGAATGGAGAAAGGGGGAAATGTAGAAGCCATGTTGCAGTCACATTGTGACACTGATTTGCATAAACCTCAAGCTTTAGGTTGAAATGTTTTATTTTGCAGACTGCTCTGTGTGCTCAGACAGTTCATTAGATGCTTATTGTGATAGGAGGATCCTGGGTGGCCCAGGGTGCAGCAAGGAGAAGGTTTGGTGCTGGTTGTGATGCCATATTCATCCTGGTGCTTCAAAGTTTTGAGTAGCATCAATTTCTTGTCTCACTGGACCAAGTCGTGCCTGGCATTCAAGGTGCTAACTAATCCAAATTTGAGCTGCCTGATAGATAGCTGGAACCAGAAATATCTCCCAGGTCTCTGTTCTGCCACTTGAATGCTTAAGGTCTAAAAATTTATGGTTGACTTGGCCAACTTGTGCTGTTTCAGGGTGTTCAATTATGAGTCTAGCTTGGTATTTTTCATTTTCAAGACTTTGGGGCAATTATTCATTTCAGGACAGGTTGAAAACGTAGTGCTGTGGAAATTGTGTGTCCCCTCTCTTAAACACTGTTGAGCTGGTGCTGTGGAGCCTCAAGGGGAGTAGAAAAACCCCAAAAAACTGAGCTGAATCAGATAACTGTGACTTTGATAGAGGCTTCATCACTCCATTTATTAATTACATTTATTAATAGAGTGATGAAGGCTTTGGCTAATACCTGCTTAATGACTTTTATGTGATCATCAAAACAACTGTTAATTTTTGCATTGTAGTAGTTTCATGGAGAAAGAAGAAAAAATAAGGACAAATAAGGTCAAATGCCTGTATAGTAGGAATGGAAAGACAAAATTCAGCTGAGAGATTAATATTTGTGGGTTTTCTTAATTCCAAATCCTAAAATGAGAAGCTGATAGAGACTGCTGATAAAGTCAGTGTTTTACAAAAAGAAGTTGCTCAATCTTCTGTGTTATTTCTCCCAATGTTGCCAATTCCTGCTAATCTTTCCTGTCACTGCTTTCCCAGCTCTCTTAAATCTCCCAGTTTTTTCCAGGCAGGCTTGAAACTGAGAGGTAGACTAATACCCTTCTCCCTGAGGTGCACTTTTGACTGTTGGCTCCTGCCAGAGGGAAAAGGTTAGAGATGGAGCCTGCTTAATGTACAGACTTGAAGTTTTTCTTGGGGATGATTAGTGCTTGAGTTTACTGCAAGTCTGAATCTCAAATTCCTTCAAAAAAACAAGCCAGCAGCTGGGAATAAGTAGTGGTTAACTACTTATTTTCATCCACTACTTGGTGGAAACATGGAAGACTTGATGTTTATGACATGAATTTCCCCTTTTTTTTATTGGGTGGGTTTTTCTTTATGAGCAGTGGATTATGAAAACATACATTATAACAAGTGGTGAAATGGTTTTAAATGACTCTCTAAGCCCGCCCTTTTTTAAGAGGAAAAATCATCGTTGTGTGCTTGTCAAGTCTTCTGCAAGAGGAGATGAATGCTTGATTCTTTAGGCTGTCTACATAGTGGCTAAGTGAGCTTTTATTCAAATGAAAAGATTGCTGTTGAAATCTATTTAAAGATCAATTGCAGACATTCCTCTAAGGGGATGGCTAAATTTTCCAGGAATGTTTGCAACTCTTAAGAGTATGAACAGAGCAGAGACACAGACAAACATGAATAGAACAGTGAAGGAAATGGGAATATAAAACTCCTTTTCTCCTCATCTAAAGTAGAAAATTAAGTCTTAATTTTCATCCTTTTTCTTCAGGTTAACTTCTTTTTTCTTACCCTAAACTCATAATTTCAATGTAAGAATTCAAGCTGAGCAAACTTTAATACTCTTCTGTGCTTGCAAACCATAAAAAAAAATTGAAAGATTTTAATTCTCTGGATTGATGTGATAATCTGAAATGTACTAAATGCTGGTTTTTCGTGGGGATTTTTTTTTGAGTGCCTAGTACTTTCCAGTTTTTCAGCATGAATTTTTGAGAGCAGAATAAGTAAAAATGGAACTTCAAGAAGATTTTCAAATGTGTGTGTTGCTTACTTTACAGATGGGCAAAGAATTTGGTCCGTTGCTGAATGACTTTTGAATCCCTCAGTTGGCTGTGAAGATGTGTCTAGTGTGACTTGGCCTTGAGATATTATAACAAGTTGGAATTATGGGTGTGAGTGTTTTTTTTATGATAGCTCCACTAAGTTCAGTGTCTTTGCATTATTTATAGCCATCTGCTTGATGTGTCAAGCTCTGCTTCAATTAGATTTACCTTTTAGCAGTAACAACTCTCAGGAACAGCACAGACATGCCTGGCTGCTGCAGAATATATAAGGAAGTAAATAAAGTTAGTGATACCTTCCTGCTTTTTTTCTTTAACTTCTTTACTTAGGGACTAAAACTGACATGTAATGAAAATATTCCAAACTAAAATCTGTGAATTTGCCCATACAGGACAATTAAATGATTTTTCACAGTGTGTCCTTATGAAAGCTTAAAAGGAAATCCCACAATCCAGTTATTTGCAAACACCTCTAAGGTTCTGAATGTTCTAAAACCTGTATTTCAGTTTGATAGGATGGAGTTATTTATAAACTTAGAGATGGACATGACTTTTTAAAAGGAAAGATGTATTGATAGATCAGTCAAGAAGGATGGCAACTTCAACATACTGTACTCATGTGGCCATAGGTGAGTCCTTCAATCCTTTTTCAATCTCTGTTTCTCTCTAACAGCAGCAGTGGGAGAACAGCATTCCTCTTCTGCATGATCTGGTTTGGAGAAAAATGATGTTCACACATGAGTCAGGAGATAAGTGAGGTCAATGGTTGTAAGTCCCTCATGTTGGTGGGTGGAGAAAGAGAAAAGTCATCTCTAGTGTTTTTAAAGTGTAAGCTGTAAACAACAGAGAGTAGCTGCAGGATTATTCCATTTGCTGAATATTCAGGGTGAGATTGTGAGGCAAAACAGTTTTTGATCATTGCTACTTTTCACAGGAAGGGTTGGAAAATGCAAAGATGACCAAGATTTTGCACTCTTGAAGTCAGCAGTGGTATACTATAAATGAGAATGCATTGATTTGTGCTAAATCTGTGCTAAATTAAGTTATGTATGTTAATCAACTAAGATTTGAGTCCTTAAGTAAATGGAAGGTGGCAGAGTTGATTTGGAAGAAAAATCTTGAGAAAGAGACTCTTGCTGTGTGTCTGCCAAAAGCCTGCACCTGGGTGTGTAGGGATGCCCTGAGTCAACAGCAGCTCAAAGAGAAGGAAACCTTCAGGTTCCCTCTTCAGTTTGGAAAACTGCTGGAAAAACTGTTTCTGATTGGAAATGCATAGATCTATATAATTGAATTTAAAAAAATAATTTAAAGTATATTAATGCAAAAACATTTTTCAGAAATTTCAGTGATTTCTAAGTTTTTTTTAATTGAATTTGGTTTTAGCTGCTCAAGAAAATCAGTTGCTTGCTAAGACTCAGCATTATTATTAGAGCAATGGAGTAGTTTCTACAGTTTGGAGCTTTTTTGCATCTTAAAGGGAAAAGAAATAAAAAAGCTGTGAGATTGTCTCCACAGAGATGAACAGAAGCTGTCCACTCTCAGGGCCACATATAAATGTAGCACACGAAATATCACTCATGTTCTTCCTTGTAATTATGTAATTTGGGTTTTAGCATCTGCCTCTTTCTTAATTGACTAAATTGCAACTGGTATAAATTATTATGACAATGACAGTAATTGCAGATTGATAAATTAGAGGGACAAAGATGCTGAAACTAATCAGGTCACTCCCCTAAATTGTCTGGGGATGCTGTTGTGTGGAAATGCTGCCATTTCTTCATTTCAGAGAAGTTGTTTTTCACTTTTAAGCTGTTTCTTGCCATTCTGAAATCAGCCTGTTATTATCTTAGTGTGACATTTGGCCAGCAGTTCCCAGCCAGGGATGAAAAGGCTATCATCTGTCCTCTCTGCACAAAATAGCTGGGCAGAACCATTCTGGAGACAGGAACTGTTATTCTCACCTTTTTGAAGGGAATTTTCTTTGTTGACTCGCAGGATATTTGACCTTCAAAGTAAAAGCTGCAGGCAGTACAATTTGCCTTTACAGCACTTGTGTAGATTTTTCTTTTTGTGTGTGTCTTCCTTGTTAGTTTTGAGAATCATCTTTTTCACTTTTAATTCTAGTGCATCCTTATCAACCTGGTCCCATTCAGATACAGCATTAAGTTACTAATATTGGAGAGTAGGTATTAAAAAACCAGCCTGAACTGGCAAGCTCATATAATTCTTAAAAATCACCTTTAGGGCTGTGTAAGGAGAATCAAGTTTCTTCTTTTTACTATGCAAGATATAAGGTGATTTTTAAAGATATGAAGTGATTTCAATTTTTCTCTCTGCTAAAATTCCTCTGTTGTTGCTTCTTACTTTGAATCTAAAGGAAAACGCCCTGAGGTGGATTTACCCCAAACAACCACAGAACATGGTTTTGCTTGTGTTTAAGCACACAATAGCCAACTAGCTAAAATATTTCATCTTTAATTTCAGGATGACTTGTGAAGCTGCTCAGTGGAGAGGTCAGGGCACCTCATAGAGGTGGTGAGAGTGGATCTTGAGCTCTTTCAGAACCCTTAAGATGCTTCTCACTAATCTCCTACCAGTGAACCTTTAAGAAGGACTTCAGGGGAATCTGTATGAATTGTTCTTGGCAAATTTTATCTGAAAACTTGTGCTTCTAAATTGACCATCTTGAAAAACTTCTTTTCACTGATTTTTAAAATCTCAGAAGCAGCCTAGAAGCACAAATGCTGCCAGCAATTGAAGATACCAGTTTGCCAAGAACAAATAGTTTACCCACTGATTTTTGTCCCAACACTCAAAGATTTCACTGAAAGACTAAATATTTAAACTTTGCTCTGTCCACTGTTCTGTCAACTGTAGAGATTATTGATGGCATCTCTAATTTTAACCCAGAAAACTCAATATGTTGGGCTGATGGAATTAAAGGTTCACAGATGTACACCAGTGTATCTGTGTCCAGTTACCCAATCAAGGTAATAATTGTCTTCTCACTTTACACCTTAGTATTATATAAAAAAGAGCTTTTTTTTTTCCAGGAATAAAATGATATATAAAAAAACAGCTAAGGGGGAAAAAATTTGTATTAAATAGTGATTGGATATTGTAAACACTTGTCTTTATTAATATCCACTGTAATGAATATTAATTCTAATAAATACTATGGTTTCAATGTCACAATTCAAAAATATACAATGGGTTTAGGATTGTTTTTTCTATCTGAACTTGGCACCTCAAAATCCAGTATGTTTGTGGTTAGTGAATTTTGCTAAAATTGGTGAATTTTTGCTAGATTTTTATCAGAATAATAAACAGAATGTTGCCTTCTATTATGTTCTTTCATTCATCAGAATACTTATCAGAATATCTAGAATTTCTTCACCTTTCCCTGGTCTCTTCTTGGGTATGGAACTGGCTTTGGCTTCTGAGCAGCTGAGTAGTTTTTCTTTTTTTTTAACAAGTCCTGTCCTAAAGCTGCATTTTATGGAGTGTGTAAACTTCATGTGACTCTTGGATATGTCTTTGGACAAGGAGCTGAGTTCCTTCCATGTGTCAGTTTCTGGAGCTCCATCCTACTCTGTGAATCCCAAATAGTCCCTTCTCTTTAATTCAGTGTGCTCTTCTACTTATTAATACAGAAAAACCTTCAGATTTCTGTTTTAGTGAGAGCATAAATGTGTCAAATTAATAAACAGACTGGAAGACCTGACCTTTGTGGCAGCTGGACAACCAATTCCTAAACATAATTGCTTGTTTTTACCCAGTTTTGAATCATTTTCATGAACTATTTTTATTCCCAGTGAATTATGCATAACTGGAGGACAGCAAGCTCTTGTTACAAATGTGAGAATCATTCCCCCTTGCTCAGCTATAGTCTAGATGAAAACCTGTTGCTCCAAAATGCAATATCTACTGCTTTGCTTGTGCTTATTAGCCTTCTGTAAGAGCAGGTAACTGCACACAGTTGTTTATACTAAATAAAAACACATGGAAGTTCTTCCCTAGTACAGAAATATCCATTTTCCTATTGCCTGCTCTTTGAAAAGAGCTTTTTACAGAAGATAAGGAAGGGACTGTGTGAGGGACACAATTTAAGCTCAGCTTAAAGCAATGAGAAATAGCAACTATCTTTCACACAGAGTGTTGGCAGGTAAATTTGACTGCAAAGAGGAGGATGATGAGCTTCTCAGAAACAAGAACTATTTATTTAGGACTATTTGAATAGTCTAGATGGAGATGAGAAAATTAAAATAAGAGAATGGGGACTTTTCTTGGAGAACATTTGCTTAAAATAAGTCCAAAGGCTTTTTCTGCTTTGTTTTAATTTGTAAGGCACTAGGATGGAACAAAAATCTCTTAACCTGAAGTCTGGTGATGTATTGGTGTTTAAAGCACTGATAATACTGTTAGCAAGAAGCTTTAATTGCATGGTTGTAGACCAACAAAATTAGGCTCACTGACATGCAGTGGTGATAACCTGGAGATATGCTGAACTCTGAACTTAATGATTAGGCTTCCTTTCTCCACATCTACATATTGTCAATATAAAAATGCTTCTAAAAGTGTGTTCTTGAGGGGTTTTGGTGCTGGTTTCTGTATGTTCCTTTACTAGCCGATTTTGTGATGGGCTGTATGAATTTTTAGTGTGTTGATAAGATTCAGCATCTCAGAGGTGGTTATTCAGCTGATGCTCTTTGAAAAAATCCATCTGTGCAGCAATCCTGCCTTCAAAATTATTATCTGAGAAGATACTATTAGGATATATCCATTGGGACTCCAAGGGGAAGGGTAATTGTGGCAAATGCCTGTGGAAGATGGCTTCACGTAGCTGCAGTGGGAAAACATCAGCTACATGTTCTGATGACCACACGGAAGAAACACCACCATCCATCACTCAGATTGCCTGTAAAGAATGAAGCTGATGGTGACAGGTTAGCTGGTCAACATGGCTTTGCTGTTCCATCTTATTTTGTGTGTACACTCAGCTGTAGCCTGCTCACAGAATCACGCAATATCAGGGATTGGAACGGACCTCAAGAGACCATCTAGTTCAATCCCTCTGCCAGAGCAGGAACACCTAGACTAGGTCACACAGGTAAGCATCCAGATGGGTTTTGAATGTCTCCAGAGAAGGAGACTCCACTACCTCTCTGGGCAGCCTGTTCCAGTGTACTGTCACCCTTACAGTGAAAAAGTTCTGTCTCAGATTCCTATGGAACCTCCTGTGTTCTAGCTTGCACCCATTGCCCTGAGTCCTATCATCGGAGGTCACTGAGAAGAGCCTGGCTCCAGCCTCATGACACTCACCCTTTACATATTTATAAACATTAATGATGTCACCCCTCAGTCTCCTCTTCTTCAGTTGCTCTTTACTGAGCTCTTAGAAATATCAGGTATTTTTCTTGATTATTCTGGTAGTGGTTTTTGGAGTGTTTTGATTTTTATTTTTTTTTGGGGGAAGTGTGAGTTACCAGCTGGGTGTAAGTGACAGGAATGATAATGAACAAAAGTGTCCACGGTGCTGTCTGCTGCAGAGCAGCACAGGAGTTTTTTGGCACAGACAAGGCAGATACATCCCTCTTGTTGCTGTGAGTGTGCTCAGCAGCACTGGTGGGAATGATGAAATACCACTCACAGCAGCATCTTTCCTCATGATACAGTAATTCCACAATTCTTCATGTTTTTGAGCAAGGAACGGGGTTTCAGCCATCCCTTAATTGCTGTCAGCATCACCCATGACGAGAGGTTTCTGCTAGGGTCGTGTGCTTTGCCCATCCCCTGCCTTTCCACCCTCTTTAAAAGTCTGAGTTAACATACCCAGGTCTCATACCCTGGAGATAGCAACTGAATAGCATCATTCATTAAAACAAAACAGAAAAAAAACACCCCTGCACACTCTCTGCTGCTTTTCATTTTTGAAATAAGAAAATTATCTTGGCTCAGGGCACTTCCTGGGGATTAATGACCGGCTGGGGTTAATGGCCCTTGGCTGAGCTGTGGGCCATCAACTCCTCCCTGCTGGTCGTTAATCTGCAGGAAATGCCCTGTGCCAAGATCATTATTGTTGTATTTGAGTTCTGTGTGAGCTGAATTCAGGAACCCACACTACTATAATGCATGAGGGCTTGCTGGGTTTACTTATATTTGGGCTCTAAATGTTATTTTTTCCTTCTCTTGAGCTTATCTGAAGTCCCCAAACTTTTAATGGAAAGTGACTGTAATGCTTCAGGTCCTTGAAAAAATATTTTTAAAAGCAGCAACATAGGTAATGCTAAACTTTGTGGTGAAAGTACAGGTTCTGTAGAGCAAGCATTTTTGGAAAATGGATGTATTTTTGGATGTATTTGGAAGTAGTCTGTGCCTTGTAGAGTGGTCTGGGGGCAGCAGGCAGTGTGTTGTACTTGGTGTGGGAGCTTGGACATAGTCCAGAGAGCAGAACATCTATGTTCTGGAGTCCTAACATAAGAAGGACATTGAACT
>VZTY01024611.1:66907-92726 GCA_013400935.1 Turnix velox
CCTTCCAACCCGAACTATTCTATGACTCTATGATTATTACTGGAAGGTGGGATTGCTGTACTCAAAGTCTGCATAAGCTTGTAAAACACTAATTCAGGCAGAGGTGGCTTACATTTTAAAGATACTTTTACTTTCATGGAAAATTGAGTGAGAAGAGATGGGCTCATTTTCCCCCTACTGACAGCATGTGAGAAGTGGGATTTCTGGTCATTCTCCCCATATAGAATCATAGAATGGTTTGGAAGGGACCTNTTACTGGAAGGTGGGATTGCTGTACTCAAAGTCTGCATAAGCTTGTAAAACACTAATTCAGGCAGAGGTGGCTTACATTTTAAAGATACTTTTACTTTCATGGAAAATTGAGTGAGAAGAGATGGGCTCATTTTCCCCCTACTGACAGCATGTGAGAAGTGGGATTTCTGGTCTTTCTCCTCTTTGAGAATCATAGAATGGTTTGGAAGGGACCTTAAATATTATCTAGTTCCAACCCCCCTGCCATAGGCAGGGACAGCTCCCACTAGACCAGGTTGCTCAATGCCTCGTCCAGCCTGGCTTTAAACACCTCCAGGGAGGAGGCATCCTCTCTGGGCAACCTGTTCCAGTGTCTCACTGCTCTCACTGTAAA
This sequence comes from Turnix velox, assembly GCA_013400935.1. Taxonomy (NCBI): domain Eukaryota; kingdom Metazoa; phylum Chordata; class Aves; order Charadriiformes; family Turnicidae; genus Turnix; species Turnix velox. The sequence goes on from VZTY01024611.1 coordinate 67,533, forward strand.
GAACTTCTTTATTGTATCTAGCCTGAATCTACCCTCTTCCAATTGACATCCATTCAATGTGAACTATATTTTTGTTATATGTTCTGCATAGCAGATTTATGAAATTTTGTTGTGCTCTGTGCCAAAATCAGTTTAGGGTTAAACACAAAACAAAATACATCAAAAAAATCCTTCACTCTTGTGACCTGAAAGTGGTAATTTATGATTAATCTCACATTTCTTGATTAAGAAAAAATCAAAACCAAGCAGCACTACCAAACCCCAACTACTACTTTGCCTTTTATTACAGAAACTGATCCCACTGGATGATTCTGGAAGTAAACTTTTCAAGGAAGGAAGCAGAGCTCATACTGCAAGCAGTAAAGATAGTGTTGAGGAAATCCAGTGGTGATAAAACTGGTACCATGCAAGCATCTAATGTTCCTGGTTAGCAATTTTTATTTCAGTGAATTAATTCAGTGAAAAGCAGAAAAATCAATGTTTTGCCCTTTTGGGTTTTTTCTTCTTAAATGCTTTTTCCTGGGCTTTTTTCTTTCCCTTGATGATTCTTGCCTGTAAAGTCTTCTGCTCTTTTCCTTCAGAAGCTTTGCGCACAGGCAGGCTGTGCTCTCTTCTCCCCAGTTCTCAGACACACCATGCTGAGAAGCTGCTTGGGGTCAACAGGAAACCTTGGTAATGTGCTTTTCAGATGTTGGAAATGCCACCTTGTGCATGAGATTTGAAGACAGCAGCGAGCTTAGCAGTGACTGTCACATCTCTGTAGACCTTTTGATGGATTTTATAGGGTTTCAGCAAAGAGGGAGAGGAGCAAAGGTCCAGGATTCAGGTCTACATTCAAACTTTTATGGATCTTAAGATGCGGGGGGGTGGGGTTGGGCGGGGGGGGCTTGGATTTTTTTTTTTTATTTTGATGAAAGGATATCCACAACCCAATTTTTGTATCTACAAGCCAAGGCTTATTCCTGTTATTGTGGAAGAAACTCTGAAGTTGTTTCCTGTAGTAGTGACTACAAACTATCAGTCTGAAATGTTTACCTAGAAAATGGGATATGACAAATAAGGGATTACTAATGCTTTGTAAGTAAACAGTGTTGTTACAGCTACTTAGGTTGCATTTTTCTTTCCAGATAGAATGATCATTGCTACTCTGTCAGTGAGTCTGTATCAAGAAGAAGACAACCTGCTGTTTTACAAGCTTTCTGTGTGCTTTTTAAAAATAGATGTTGATATTCTGCCACTTACTGGTGAACATCATTGAATGTCTGGGATGACACAAGTGTGTCAGAACAGTGATGCTGCTGTTGATGCACTGGAGAGATTCCAATTGTGAAAACAAAGAAGCAAGGGGAGAAAGGACAGGGCTGTTTGTGTAGTCCTGAGAGATTTACAAGAAGGGAGGTTTTTGCTTGTAAGGAAAGTTTGGCCAAAATTCCACAATGGTTTTATATTTGCTGTTCATCTGCTGAAGTAATCTTTTATTGCTCTTGGTCTATAAATTTTATACAGAAGATGACTAGTCTGTGCTGCAGATTTTGGGGTCAGTTTTCTTTGCAAACCTTTACTTACTTGCTCCCCAAGACCGGTGATGGGTTTTTTTTTCCACTTGGAGGGGAAATAGGTTTAGGGATGAGAAAAGCTGTGAGACTTCCCAGCCTCTTCTTTCTTCATCTGCAGTCTTGATAATGACTTGCCCCTGGTTACAAGAAGCAGGAAACCCCCTTTTAGCTATATTAACCTTGGTGAGGAAGGGAATCATTGTGTCTTTTTTACACAAAGCCTGGTTTGTGGAAATATTTTCACCCTTGGATTTTTACCAGACTGCATCGTTCCTCTATCTGTATCAATCCCATAAAACCCTTCCTCCCACTGCTGCAGCTCTTGTAGTCTGGTGGAATCAATAGACATTTTGCTCTATTGGTTGAAGGAGCCTCAAGCAAAAAACATTGGGTTAGTGGAGAGGTCTGAGAGTCTGAACCTGACCTCCTCCTGGTGCCATTGCTTTCAATATTGGAGATTAGTTGCAATTTATCAGCATCTTCAATGCTAATGACTTGTACACTTCGTTAATTACCTCAAGTACATACAATCATAGTATGTGTTGAGCTTCAAAGGGACCTTTAAAGGCCATGTTGTCCACCCCCTCTGCAGTGAGCAGGGACATCCTGCACTAGGTCAGATCACTCAGAGCCTCAGCAAGCCTGGCCTTGGATGTCTCCAGGGATGGAGCCTCCACCAACCTGGGTCAAGAGAAGTAATGAGGAAGAACTAATTACTAATGAGGTTCTGAATTGTATTCTTTGGCAGGTGTATTTGTAACAAATTTTTCTAAGTCTTTGCTTTCTGTCAAATGTTACTTTGAAAAACTCTGTTCCCAGATATGGCTAAATATTTTACTTAGTCTTAGGATGTAAAAACAAAGGTGTTTCTTGTGGTCTTTTATGATCACTGGGTTTGCAGATGGTTAACTAGCAAAGGGTTATTTTGTGGTCTGCAACATAAACAGGGATGAAGAATTCAGTAAGATCTTTATCTTGGGTAGCATTGGTGCTATCTTTACTGTATGGCTAGAAAGCCTGAAATTTTGTAATTATTAATTAAAAGATGTTGTGGTCTGCAGATAACTTTGAATTAAACATAATTTAAAATGGACAATCCTGAAGCTGAGTTAGTTCTGATTTTTCTGATGTTTGTAGCAGAACAGCAATATTTGATTGTTAGACACCATATTTGTTTGACTTGCTTTGACTTCTTCATATAAAATATATTAAATATATAAATCATACAAACTTGATTGTATTATAATGATGAATTTATTAGTTATTGGTTTTGGTTGTAAAATTAATAGGCATTTCTGTACGTGCCTTGGCCAATTTTTAGATGCTATTTGTCTTTGCTCCTTCCGCCAAACATTTGCATGCATTATCCCAAGACAAAGATGGAGGCTGTGATCCTGGCTTATTAAAATAAAAATAAGTAACTGTAACAGCTCAAAAAAACCCCCAACTTGTTAGCCAGAGACTTGTCTGCAGTGTGTGTTGCTGGGTTTTGTTGGCTTCAGCAGAAATTTATCATTCTCTTTGAAATGTGGAACATCTTAGAGGAAAGAAAGACTCTTAACATTTGCAAACCCCTTGGTACTTGGAGAACTTGGTTTGCAATCGTAAAGAGAAGCAGCTGTGCCCAAGAGAGATCAGTACTGGACTGAGAAAAATGTTTGCCAATCAGCAATATATAATGAATAATGAACAATATTTGCTGTCTCTTCCAAAGTGGGACATGGCAATGGGAATGGTGCAGCTGTTAGTCTTTAATTGCATCTGGATTAATAAAATGTAATTTTTACAAGCCATTTGCAACATACCACTGGGGAATACATTTTATTGCCACTTTGGGTGTCTTTTTAGTTAATAAATTTGTGCCTTTTGAGTATAAGTATTTGGCTTCAAATCCCAGATACAAGTTTATTAAAAATTGTAATAGTTCTTAGCGACCATAAAATGAAATGAAGTGCACAAAATGTGCATTGAGTTGAAAACCTTTTTTCTTTCTTGACTAATTTCACTGTTTGCCTCACTAGAAAGCATTGAATTTAAATACTTGCTAAATATTTAACCAACGAGATATGCAGTGTTATTTTCAAGAGATGATTTAGATTTGTTAGTAATTAAAGATCCAGAATGGCACTGGGAGACTGTGACCACAGTGTCTATTTTTTAAAAACTTGTGCAATTTTTATGCAAAGCAGCACTTCTGCTGTGAAGCTGAGCTAATATTTTAAGTCAGAAGCAAGAGCAAGTCTGTAGTTAAATGATCTGATTTACAGATTGAATGTTGACCTGGTGAAAAACAGTTGAGAAGGATAGCTGGGATCTTCCCGCTGCTTGAGTGGAATCTCCCATTGAAGTTGGGGCTAAATCAGCTGTTGGTTGATTTTTCCTGTTCTTATAACAGGCAAATTCTCTGAGCATCTACCAGAGATGCAAATCAGCCCCTGGACAAAAAGCCTTCCCAACAAACTCCCATCAGAGACCCAGGTGATTTCACAATTACTCCTGAAAAGCAGGTCACTTCAGCTTCTCTCAAAGGGGTATCTTCTCAAATTTGAATACTGCTTCTGTGTCAGAGATAAACTCCCTGTGGTACTTTGTCTTCCCTCAGATTGAAGGAGTTTGGGTTGTTCAGCCTGGAGAAGGCTCGGGGAACCTCATAGTAGCTTCTCAGTACCTGAAGGGGGCTCCAGAAAGGCAGGAGTAGGAAATATAATAAGTGATGGAAGGATGAGAAATAATAGATGTAAATTGGAAGAGTGTAGATTCAGGCTGGAGATAAGAAAAATTCTTTACAGTAAGGGTGGTGAAATACTGGAACAGGTTGCCCAGAGAGGTTGTGGGTGCCCCCTCAATCCCTGGAGGTGTTTAAAGCCAGGCTGGATGAGGCACTGAGCAACCTGGTCTAGTTGGAGGTATCCCTGCTCTTGGCAGGGGGTTGGAACTAGATGATATTTAAGGTCCCTTCCAAACCAAACTATTCTATAATTCTGTGAAAAGATGCTCTCCACATCCATATCCTTGAATCTTTTAATGCCCTGCTCACCACAAAGTCATTGGACTACGTGGCTCTTAAAGAGGTCTCTCCCAACTGAAGATATTCTGACTGGTTAAAGGTGTGAAAAAAAAACATTATAAAAATTTTTAGTTGAAGTCGTTAAGGAATTTGAGCTTCAAAAGTCCAAATAACCAACTGTACCTCTTGCCACATGAAGAATTTTCTCCTAATTTATATTGGAATGAGTCAGAGTGAAGCAAAAAGTGATCCAACCTTGGGACATGACCACGTGGCTTGTGGCTGTCAGTAAAACAAGATCAGCTTTGTATATGGGCACTTGTTACTCCTTGACCACAGGAATCATGGCTGAAGCCAGACTTTCCGATAGACAGCTTGACATCTGACTTGCTGGGTACTCAAGAAAGAAATCAATAGTGTTTGATTTTTTTTTTTTCAGTCAGATGCAGCAACAGAGGCAGATGTGCCCTGTTTGTATTGGGTAGTATGCCACTGGAAATGTTGCCAGTGAATTTCCTGTGAACTAATTTTTCCTGGTAATTAATTGTCTGAAAACCTAAGAGTAAGTAGGGATAGATTCTTATGGAGTATTGCATCACCTGTAGGAGAAGGTGAAGATGCCAGAGGGCCATCAAGCTGCTAAATCATGTTTTTGCCTTCTGAAGACCCTCCCTTGTCCCATGTCCTCTTTTTCAGACACACATGGAAGTTTGGGATACTGATTTAAAGCACAACACTAATCTGGATTTACTTGTAGCAGAAAGATTTGTGTTGGTTTACTTATTATTTTGTGGCACTGAGGAAATAGTCTGTGAACTTTTATGTGTGTTCTTGTCTCCACATTTTCCAGTGTGTTCAGTGTTATGTTATCATACAATCTTTGTGGATACAAAGATGCTTAGGGAATGTTCAGGCTGACTGTCTAATTTCATGTCAAGGACTCCCTGCCATTGTGTCCAGCTGTGCCATTGTGACTAACCATCAGTGTTGAACACTGGCTTAAATTGCCTTTTTTCTGTGTAGAATGAGTGATTTTGTGGATTTAAAACCTTTTTTCAGGATTTATTTTTAAAAACAAGTTGGCTTTCAGTTGCTCAAACTTGGCAGAGCAGTTTTGCCTTGCTGCTGCTTGGTCCTGCTGAAGTTGGGTTGTCTTGTTCAGTTTGTGGGATGTTTATCTATGAATCTTAATATCTAAGAGGATGATTTGATGGCTGGACCACTCCTCCAGTGAGGACAGGCTGATAGAGTTGGGGTTATTCAGCCTGGAGAAGAGAAGGCTCAGAGGGCAAATCAGTGTTTTTCAGGGCATGGAGCAATAGGACAAGGGGCGATGGTGTTAAGCTAGAGCAGGGCAGGTTTAGATGAGACATTAGAAAGAAGTTCCTCCTTATGAGGAGAGAAGGTGTGAGATGGAGGTGGAGGTATTGACCCTGGAGACATTGAAGGCCAGGTTTGCTTAGGCTCTGAGCAACCTGATCTAGTGCATGATGTCCCTGGTCACTGCAGGAGGTTGGACTAGATGGCCTTTGAAGGTCCCTTCTAACTCAATGATTCTATAATTTCCATGAGGTTTTTTTGAAATTTAGATGAATAGAAAATAAGCATCTATGTCAAAACTCATGCTGGATTTCAGTCATGGAGCTTTCTTACTAATTTCTTTTATTACTCTCAGTATATGGATGAGATTTTTGCCAATGTCCTTTTAATACTATTAGTGTTTTGCAACAGTAAAGCCAGATGGAAGATAAAATTCATGAAGCAATTTGGCCACAATTAAGTGGGTGGCAAAAGTTCAATTGTGATTCTTAAATTGGGTTCTTGTTTAAACTTAGTTCTTCTTTAAGACACATGCAGTAGAAGGATATGGCAGGCTTTGAGAAGCATAAAATGCAGTTATTCAGCACCCACATTTAGTCACTTACTAATACTATGTGTGATTTCTAATTGCTTCTGTAGTTTGTCATTGTTGAACACAATCAAATCTAATTGGCCAGAAAATTTTTCTTGGATCGTCACAGTCTATGAACGTGGGGTTTTCTTTTTTTTTACTGTTATTATTCCAGCTTCTTTTTCATCACCCCAAACTTCACTGCTTCATTAAGTCTTAAATTAGACTTTGACAATCAGCCTGTTTTATTGGAATTATCAAAAGAAAGAAATACAGGCAGGAAAGTCAAAGGGGAGGCTCCAGCATCATATTTTATTTCATGCCTAGCAGTTCCTTGAGAGTTATCAAAGACAGGGATCCTTTATTTGTAATTAAATACTCCTCACTTTAAAATCATGACTAATAAATGTCAAGTGCAAGAAGTGGTGCTATTATTCAGTGAAAGTCCTCGGATATGTTTTAGGGTGAAAAAGCGTAGGCATGAAGATTGCTGGGTTTGGAAATGTTGGTAGGGTTGCTTTCATTACAAAATCCTGAAGTTAACCACTCCTGATGAAGCTCATAACTCATTGAAACGTTTGGGGAGCTCTTTTTAGCCTACAGGAAGCTCTTGACATTTATGGTAATTAAAAGTGAAGGTATCTATTAAATACTTAAGTTGTTCAAATAAACACCAAACTGGTGTGCAACCTGAAGAGTTGGAGGTGTCTTAATTAGAGCTGGTCAAAACTATTCAGTGAAACTGTTCTCTGGATTTGGGGGGTGGTTGGATTTCTAATGAGACCTGAAACCTTTGGGGAAATATCATAGAAGTGCTTGAGGAGTGACCTGAAATGAGGTTTGTTCTTCAAAAGTATTCCTGAGATAGGTAGATCTAGCCTGGTTGTTACAGAGACAGGATTTGTTGCCCAGATAAGCTGTGGCTGCCCCAAACATGGAGGGGTTCAAGTTCAGGTTGGAGAGGTCTTGGAGGATCCTGGGCTGGTGGGATATGTCTTTGTCCAGGGCAGGGGGTGGAACTGGATGGTGTTTATGATCCCTTTCAAACCATTCTATGATTTGCTTCCCATTTTCCTTCCAACATCTAACCCAAAACAGACTGAATGCTCTAATGTTTTTTGTTTTTTAATATAGAATGGGAAGTGACTGCTCATTTTCATGATTCGCTTCCCATTTCCCTTCCAAACCCAAAACAGACTGAATGCTCTGATGTTTTTTGTTTTTAAATATAGAATGGGAAGTGACCTCTCATTTTCATTCCCTTCTCTGAGTCCTACATTTCTTTATGGAGTAGAACTTCATTTCTCCAGTTGATCCCACCTCCAGAGAATTCTATATAGGGCCAGATTTTGAAATGTTACTTTCCTGTTGGCCATTGCAGTCAAGTTTTAAGGGCTGCAGCATTTAGGTCTGATTCATAGAGAAAAAACATTATTTTAGCACCTATTTAACTATAAATCTGATTAAAAGTTGCACCCAAAACATGTTTCTGATTCTGTTTATGCTTGACTATAACACTTGGGTGCTTTCCTGCCATACACTTAGAGTCTCTGGTTATTTATTTTCTTTAGTAGACTGCTTTCTTGTTTCTTCCTCTTGAAGGAAAAATAGCCTGTGGATTTTTGATTTATGTATCATTCAAGAATGCATCAAAAATGTATCTGGTTGAACTAATGTGGAACAGATGCTTTAGCTATTGTGCTATATAGTAATAGCACTGTGATTTAAGCACAACAACAGAAATGACATTATCATTGGAAGGGCATTTTATTTCCAGTGATGAAAAGTTCCCCTGCAAAATTCTGGAGTTTCTTCCCCAAATTGTAGGGTTTTTTGCCTCGTTCCATAGTCCAATTGGTGGTTGTGGAAGAAACCAGAATAAATTACCAGGTCACACAGAAAACCATAGCACTTTTTTTTAATACTAGCAATACTAGCAACTTTTGAGGAACCATTTTAATTTAGCCTCAAAGTTAATTTCAAAGAATTACAGAAATGACATTATATTTTTAATGCAGAAGATATTTTGCAGCATGGTTTGAAATTGGATAAATACAACCATCTCCCTCCTGTGTTTATAAATGCAAGTTTACTTGGTGTACTTTTCCATGCGTTCTCTTGCTTTCTACTTATTTTTTCCACACTTGCCCTAGAGAAAAGCATTCAATCCCCTATTACTCAGAGGTAAACTGGATTTCAGTGTAGCCTGTTTCAAATTAAATGAAATTGTTTATTAGCTTTGTGGTTCTGGAGAGCAGAGGCCCCCTTGGGTTTTTATTGAGCTGATGAGGGATATGCTCGCCTATACATCCAGAGAGGACTGATGCTAATTGGTCTTTTCACTTTGATGAAGTCCTTGGTTTCAATGATGATTTGCAGGTCAGATGCATCTTTTAATTTAAAAAAAAATAATTAAAATCCTACCCTGGAATTACCTAACTGTTGAGCTGTTTATGTATGTGAGTATGCTCTCTGCTGGTAAGTCATTTCATTGAATTGTCCACCAGTTTTAAACTTTGACAGGTTTAATGGACTTTGAGATTTTTTTTCTAATACATTGTTCTTTCATCACACCATGACTTTTGGCATGGTTTATTGTATGATACAATGGCAGAGATCTGGTTGTTGGATATATTTTGAAGTTAATTTTGACATAGCACTGGAGCAGCCCCTGACTTTCTGCAAACATCCAGCTGGCTGAGGAATAAAGAGCTATTTGACTAATGAAAACTGTGTGAGGGACACTTATAAATTCAAGACACACAAGACCAAAATACACCCTGGTTGCCCTCTCTGTAGAAAATCAGCCAGGCTGTTTTAATCTTCACAAGTAACCTCACATCCAGGAAGAATAATTTAATAAATAGCTAAGATAACCTCTAATCCTCTAAATATTTCTCATATTGTGTCTAGGGTTTCTACCCGGATTCTTCACCTGCTGAATAATTTAGATATAAATTTCCTCACTCCCTCAGTTGTGCCTGTAGGTGAGGATGGCCAAATGTTAATAAAAACATGAGGTTATGTTTAATCTCAGTCATGCAAGTTCTTGTATATACTTCCCTTCAAGGGAAATAAGAGCCCTAAAGAATAATTTCAGAGAATGTTTTTTGAAGACTGTGGAATTCTGGAGTCAACTTAAAACCCTCAAGACTCTTCATGTAAGCACCACTCCCTTTGACTTTTGTGTAAGTTCTGGCAACCTGGTGACTCAAAGGTCACATTTCTGTGGCTGTAAAGATGTGTGTGCTGCTGAGCATGAACATTTAATGTCAAAATAATCTATAATTTAGCAGGTGTGGGCTATAGGAGAATGATCTCATTTGGCACAGAAAGTGGATCAGATCTAGGAGAGGAGATGGGATAAGAGAACATTGGTGCAGTACCTTCCATTTGTTGGACTGTAATTTAGTTGAGGGGGTGAACACTTTTTGAAAGAATTTCTTGATAAGCACAAGAAGCATGTTGCTTTTTTTTGTTTCCCTTTCATTGCAGGGAAGATATTGATTAGAGAACTGAAAAGTCCAACTGCATCTTCCACTTTTTTTCTGTATTTATGTAACCTGAAGGAAAAGGAGGTTTACAAGGTTGAGTGTGGGACATGTTGACTCAGCTCCTTGTGAGATCTTAATAGGACCTTAAGCAGAAACCTGTGCTAGAAGCTTAACATAAATATTTTATAGTGAAATTGAAAGTTGGTTAAGCAGCATCAGCAGTTTCAAGCCGTAGATGGCTGACAATAAGTTGCTCTGTTTACAGTGATAAGTTTGTTTGAAAGTCATATGTGAATCTTGAGTTTTAAGACTCTGGAGGTGCTCAAGGCCAGGCTGGACAAGGCACTGAGCAACCTGATCTAGTGGGAGGTGTCCCTGCCTCTGGGAGAGAGTTTGGAATTAGATGACCTTTAAGGTCCCTTCCAACCCAAACTATTCCAACATGATGATGTATCTATTGTATATCCATGCTTGTGGTGAGGTCTAGGTGGGAGGTGTCCCTGCCCATGGCAAGGGTGTTGGAACTAGATGTTTGTTAAGGTCCCTGTCAACCCAAACCATTCTATGTAGGATTCTATATCTTATTATAGAGAATATTTTTGTGCAGGGTCTGTTTTACCTGTAGTTCATACTTATTTCTTGTTGAAGACCTTCCATAGGACTGATTGCTGTTGTCTTCTCTTTTGTATCAGATTTTGACATTCAAGTTTTTCTTTCCTACTGTCCTTCCTACTTCCTTCTCTGTGTCTTGACTCAAACTCCTCTCCCAGTACTTAAAAATCCTAAGAGTTTCAAACCAGAGAAATGTTTCCATTTGATGTTTCAAATATCAGCAGCTCCAGTCAGAAACAATCCATCTTTGACAGAGATTCAGCTTTCTGCACTATGTGTGTGTATTAAATATAAGAGGCTGTACTTTTTTTCTCCTGGTTCAATATGCTCAACTTCAAACTTTCATTCAGCTGTGTTCCTACTGAATCAGATTTTCCATCACTTCTTTCTCACCAGAGAGTACTGACAGAAAAGCAACAGCAACTTCCCAGATCATTTTATCCCCAGTGACGTCAATTTAGGACACAGAGTGATGCATGAATTAAATATCTCTGTTGGAGATTTGTAGCTTTCAGTGCTTGAACTTGCAATATTAATGGATTTTTGTTGTTCTGCACTTTCCTGGGCAGGCTGAATAGTTCTAATCAGTCTAACAATGCAGAATCATAGTGGTGCCCACAGAATCACCCAGCATCTGGCAGTGAACCTGGAAGGCAGAGATCTGTTAGCACAGCCTTCACATTATCTTTGAAAGAGTGAGACTCATAGTAGTTTGTCATGTCAACATTAGATAAGGATGAGGAATGCACAGCCTGTTAGTGGTTCACATTTACTGTGTCACTAGACAAACACAGGAAATTTATGGTTTGGAGTATTTTGGGCTCTGCAGTGAGGTTTTTAGAGAATGCTGTTGCCTGTGAAGTCTCATTGCTGTCTGTGTCTGTTTTTGGACTCTGAGGACTTTCTCGAGCACCTAGAATCATAGAATAGTTTGGGTTGGAAAAGACCTTAAAGATCATTTAGTTCCAACCCCCCTGCCATAGGCAGAGACACCTCCCAATAGACCAGATGCTCTTCCCCATGAGGATGCTGAGACACTGGCCCAGGCTGCCCAGAGAGGTGGAAGCCCCATCCCTGGAGACATCCAAGGCCAGGCTTGCTGAGGCTCTGAGCAACCTGATCTAGTGCAGGATGTCCCTGCTCACTGCAGACTGGATAACCTCAGGGGGTCCTTTCCAACTCAACAAATTTTATAATTTTTTTCCTCTTCTCCCCAGTCCTTTAGGTCCATGATGTTCATATCAATCCAATGTATAGACATCACTATGTAGAATGACTGCAAACCTCCTAAACTACTTGAAAACAGCTGATATTTTTTTCCACTGTTTCTCTTCTGCCTTGTTGCCAGTTCTTTTAGTGTCCAGTCCTGAGGACCTGCACTGCTTTGTCATTTTTCTGTATTTCTGTTATGATTATGAGCATAACTCTTTACAGTGTAAATTGTACTGTGACTAGAAAAGTCACCTCAAGAGGATGGAGGAAGAACTCCTAACAAACTCCCTTTTGCACTAGTCTAACATAGGACTTGATAGTAAGAAACATCAAGCATCCTCCTTTTCCACCAAGTATAAAGTTATTTCTGTGTTGGAAATAAACAGCCAGTCACCAAAGCTGAAGGCAGTTTTTCTTCTAAGTAGTTTTTCAAGTAATTGATTAACTCAGTCATATGCAGAATGGTCGTCTTCTAAACTTATTCTGATTTTTTTTGTGTTGTCTGCTGCTGTGGTTTTCTGTGTGTGAACATTGAAACGAATTTCTAAGGTTATCAGTGTTCCCAGCCATGTTTATGAAGTTGGCAACAGATCATTCTGAGCTTGATGCTAAACCTGATTATTGTCAGTTATTAACTGTGCTCACTGGAAATAACACACATCTGCCCAGTTCTGCAGGCAAAGTGATGTCAGCCTCACAGGGTGGTGCTGGTACAGAGAGGTATGTGACATATGCTACTGTACAGAAAATAACTTTATTCTCATGTTTTCAAGAGAAAAATAATACTGTTGGGTGGAGAGGGTGATTTCAAGCATTAAAGAAAATTGCTGAGAGCTGAACTGCCTAGTATTTTCTTATGTTTAAAAAAGGGAGTGTTTCTATTCTCTTGTGCCTTGAATCAAGCCCTCATCTGAAAAGAAAAACATGTAGAAATCACTGGTTAGTCTTGATATTTGAAGTCATATTTAGAGGCTCCAGCTGTTGCCTCGAAGGGGGTGGAGTATGGGATGAAAGATGGAGTTATTAGCAAGCAGCAAAGAGCTTAAAATGAAGCTGTTGTGGATGCCCACTCCCTGGAGGTGTTTAAAGCCAGGCTGGATGAGGCATTGAGCAACCTGGTCTAGTGGGAGGTGTCCCTGTCCATGGCAGGGGGGTTGGTCCCTTCCAACCCAAACAATTCTCTAAGTTTAGGTGCAGTGGGTGTAGCTGGAGAAGCAGAAGTTAAGAGGGGAGGGTGCTGTCACTACCTAGGGAGCAGGACACACAGCTGCTTATCTGTTATCAGGTGTTTCTTGGGCACTACAACTGAAACAGTCTTTTGGGGACAAAATTCCATGTACTTATGTGTACTTCCCATACATGAACTGGTGACAAGGTGAGGCAGAGGAACACTGAATGGTGGGGGGGTTAAAATCAAATTTACAGTGTAAATTTAAAGATGGATGAACTGCTGAGCTATTCCTGCCAGATGGAGTTAGGAATGGGAGTCCTGTCCTATAAACCTTCCTGGAATAGGTAAAGTGAAATTCTCTATGATGCTTTTAAAAAAGAAAAAAAGGGTAAAAATATCTCCTCAAAAACCCAAGGCTTGTACTAACAGAGAAGGAAAAAATTCAGGGAGGAAGATAATGTAGATGGATGTTCTGCCTGAAGGAAGGTCCTTATCCCGTGCAGCAGAAAGTCTGGCCATAGGACAGCAGGAACCCAGCTTTCACAGCTCCCTTGTTGTGTCTGCCGAAGGTTAAATTGCACGTGTGGTGCATGAGAGTGGCCCCCAGAGACTTGTGCATCGATCTGTTTCTTAATAGTGCATAATGGGCAATCAGAGCTTTCCTGATCCTTTCACAGCTGTAGTAACAGTGAGAGTCTTAAATCACAGTGCTGCCAGCAGTTGTCTGTCCTGTCCTCCACCAGCACCAGAATAGCTTTTATTTCTAGTGGGACTATTCCAAATTCAAGCTCTGTTTGGAATAAGTAATTTTCCCAGCATCTTTTTATAGGGCAAGATGATACATCTATATTTAAAGAAAAAAAATTAAACTGTTGCAGGTCTTAATTTTTTGATTTTTAGAATTCTTCTCTTCCAGCATGAGCAAGAATGTTTGGTTTGCATCATTAACCAAGTTGTGTGTTCTGCCCTGCTGAGTCTCTGCTCTCATTTAGAAGTCTCTTTCATGGAAGCTTTTAGATGGGATTTTTGTTTTGGAGGCTGAACTAAGCAGGGTTTTGCAATTCTGAAGTCACCTCCGTTCCACCTATTGGAACATTGATTTTTTAGCAATGTATGTTCTTAGATCAATGTGGTCTTTATTGGGCCTTGCTGGTGACATAGTTAAATCTGGCAGCAGCAACTGGAAACATACATTGCAGTAGGGCAGTGGGTTTAATTAGGAACTGAGCAAATGAGATTGTAGAATTAGTTATTGCTGTTTGACACCAGGAACAACACTGGTCTCCTGGACTGCAAGAATTCATAATCACTGCTGTGAAATAGGAATTTTATCCTTTGCCTTTGAGAGTGTTTAATAATGTAGGTGAGTGGAAATGTGTTTAATTGTGTTAGTACTGGTGTGTGTAAGCACTCATTGTGCAAAACCAGTTACTAGTTGTATAATTTTGCATCTAAGTCACAAGTTGCCCAGTTGAAATGATACAATAGCCACAAGACCACCATTTGGCTTATAGATATTTACCTTTTTGTCATCACCTGGCTATTTCTTATTTCTTTCTTTGTTTCTTGCAAAGGCCTATTTTAGTCATGACTTTTCCTTGTGTTGGTACTTTAATAATAAAAAAAAAGCCACTGGGGAGAGAACTAATTTAAATTTGCTCAGGAACCAGGAGAATTGCAGGCTATTCTGGTTATTTTGAGTGAAATGTTTAATGTTTTATTTATATTTAGAGTGATAAAGATGCTGACCAATAATAAGTCAGCAAAACTCAGTGTGCCTGAAGTGTTGAGAATGAATCGACTTCCTATTATTTCCTCTAATATCAGACAGATAGTGGGACACTTCTGCTGGAGTTAACCTGAGCTGGGGTTGTCCAAAGAAGTTGAAAAACAGAAGGTGACAGTGGGTTGAAGACAAGCAGGGTGCATCTTTGGGCAGGAGAAAGGGTAGGTCTGAGATGTAGATCTCACATCCACGACAGGCAGAATTGAATGGGAATCACAAATCTCTTCTTCTGAATCAGAGGCATTATTAAGTGCTCTTGATTTTAAATATTAAGGAAGAGGGTCTATGTATTAGGGTTTGAGATGATGTTGGATGAGTCTTTGACAAAGATGATCAAAGGGCTGGAGCAACTGCCTTATGAAGACAGGCAGAAGGAGTTCAGCTTGGTGAAGAGAAGGCTCAAGAGGACCTCAGAGTAGCTTCTCAATACCTGAAGGGGGCTACAGAATGGCAGGGGTAGGACTTTTGAATAAGATATGTGATGGGAGGACTAGAAATAATGGATGTCAATTAAAAGTGGGTAGATTCAGGCTTGAGGTGAGGGTAGTTGAACACTGGAACAGGTTGCCCAGAGAGGTTGTGGATGCCTCCTCTCTGGAGATGTTTAAGGCCAGGCTACATGAAACATTGAGCAACATGGTCTAGTGGGAGGTGTCCCTGCTTATGGCAGGGGGGTTGGAACTAGATGATCTTTAAGGTCCCTTCCAACCCAAACTATTCTATGATTCTATAACCTGGTCTAGTGAGAGGTGTCCTTGCACAGGGCAGGGGATGGAACTCGATGGTCTTTAAAGTCCTTCCAAGCCAAATGTTTCTATGATGGGGGCTGCCTCTTTGGAGGCATGCTTTGCTGGTGGTGATGAAAGCAGTGAAGTGGAGTTTCTTCTCCCTGCTCATCCCCTTTGGAAAACCGAAGATTATTTAAACAGCAGTGCCTTGGGAAGGATTAGAGGAGGTAGCACTATTTAGGGCTGGGCAGAAAATACCTGACAGAATTTGGGTTAAGCTGGCTTGAGAGCAATCTGGTTTCATTAGCACACAGCTCCAAGTTACTGCATTACCTGCAACGTGTCTCAATGAGCTCATTGATTATGACTTTGTGTGTTTCTACACCACAAAACATTTTGCTATAAAAACATAGGAGAAACTCTCTCCATGCTCTTTGTCAGTGCTGAGGCTGAATTGGCTTTTCCTTGGTTTCCAAACCCTCTGTGTTTCCCTGAACACTCAAGGAGGTTTGAAAACCCAAAGTCATTTTAGCCCATAGAACCTCCCCTGAGCTCTGTGTGTCACAGAGAGGGAGAAGAAAAACTGGAATTTCAAGGCTCAAGACTTTGTAGTGTTGAGAACATAAAAAGCCAACAGCTCAGCCTTTGTCAAGGAACCAAGAATTGTTTTTATTTCTATGATTTACCTGTCTCTGTGCTGGGGCAAGGAGGGGAGGCATTTAGTTTTCACTTCTTAGTTAAAACTAGCTGAGAACCTTAGTATTGTACATTTCTACTGGAATTTATATATTTTTTTTATTTTATTGCGCATTTATGAACTCTGCTGATATAAGGAGTTTAATAAAAATGCTGACAGGCAATTATCTACAGTCATGCTATAATAAACCCTGTTTTGGTGAGAGTTTATAACTTAGCAGTTGCAAAATACAACAAAATTATTAGATGAAAATAGCTGTAAAGTCTGGAAATTGACTTTTTGCTGGTTTTTATGATTTAATCTATTAATACATAGAGAGACATACTTTCTTTTCACAACTGGAAGGAATCTTGATGAGAATAATAGTAAAAGTACAATATCTATTATCTGACTACAAGTAATTTTGAAGATGGACCTGTTGTCTTGCTGCTATCACCAAAAAAATCTGCCTTTCCTCTCATTTGCTTTCTGAGTGTATGAATGTTCCTTCTCCTTAAAGGAAATAGCTTTAAAGATAAAACATGGGCTTTGAGTGCACCTACTAAACATGATGTACTGGTCCTTGTTGCTAGAGGGTATAAAGAAAATATTCCAAAACTTGTTAAAATTGGCAGAAATTCTGTAAAATCCAGTTGCATTTTAAACCAACCTGGATATGAAATGTCACTGAGGACAGTATTATAAATTTTTTTGTTCTTCTTCAGAATATTCCCCATCTTGGCCATCTTGTATTACACCCCCCACGCTTGCTGCTTCTTTAGCTGCTTTGAAATACAGCTTTGGCCTTAGTCTTGGTTTGTGGTGGGCTAAATGAGCCAATGTTTCTTCTGTCCCCATATCAAAGACTAGGCTGTGGCTTTGACTTTGATAAGGAGCTCTTGGAGAGGGCTTGGACTTTGCAACTAAACCCTGTTTCTTTGACCATCTTTCATTTTTTAGTTATTTTTTTCTGAATATTTAGAGCCAAGCTGTTAAAATTATCTCCATGCCTAATACCCTCATAGCATCCCTGTTCCTCTCCACTTAGAGACTGCTTCCATCTTCCAGTCCTTGGTTGACCAAAGATGCTAGATGGATCCATCAGTTGATATAAGGATTGGTGGTGGGTCTGGGTTTGCTTCTTTGTTCCCAGCAGTGCATCCATCAAATAGCAAGTGCTGCTGATATTTGAATTGCATGCATTTTATTTTAATTTTTATAGTATGTAAAATGAATATGTACTGCTCTACTCCTAATACAAGGAGATGCAAACGTTATGACTCTGTGCTTTCTGGAACAATTAGGTGGAAGAAATTAGCTGGAGGAGGTAGGTTGAATTATTTTAATAGTGTTATTCCTCTGTAGAATCTTCAAATTATAGTTTCCTCAACTTTTCTTAATTGTCCAAAGTTTCCTGAATATAAGAATTGAGGGAGATTAAACAGTTTTATGGCAAAATGATGATTTTTCTCAAATTCTTCTTGGTTGTGCATTATTGCCTGCTCACAATGGTATGAAAACTGGAAAGATCAACTTGGATGGGAGTTTTTCCTGAAATGTTTTTCATTGAGAGAGCAGTTAGCAAAACTACAGCCAGGCTTCTGTGTTTAGTGTTTCAAAATCACAAAAGGGGTCAAGAAAAATGTTTCAGAAGTGTCAAAAAATGATTGTTCACAATGATGAGGAGGTGAGTATTCTAATTTGCTTTAGTTTTGTGGTGGCTCATAACCATGGGTGAGTAATTAGGGTGTGAAACAAAGGCATCCCATTACTTCTTGGAAATAACAGAATATTTGGAGCTTTTATACTTAGACAAAGACATTTTAATTGCTGTAATCCCTCCTATGAAACAGTTAAAATAAAAAGCCAATGGGAAAATGTTTTTTCTGGTGTCTGAAAGCTCAATCTTACCTGCAACTGAGTGTGCTAATTGTTCTTCTAATGAAGATTTGTTGAATGCTACTCATAATAATGGGAAATATTGAGCAGAAGAGTTACACCTACCTGATTGTGTTGATCTGTGAACAGTCTGTTTTTCCCAAAGGTGGTTGAAAAACTGGATTTTGGGTTCATGCTTTAGGTCATCAGAGTTGTTTCTGTGGTAGAGATGAAGCTGGCAGGTAGCACTGGTTTTACTCTGTAGAGGTTTTTCACATCAATTTCACATCACACATTGATGTAATATTCAGGGCAGTCTGAATGGGCAAAGAGAGAGATAGTTTGGGATGATGTGTTTGAGAAAGGACTTTTACCAGATGGAGCTTTTGGTGACTGCTACTGTGTCTTTGCATAACCTGTCAGTTCTCTTAAATTTCTATATTAAAGCTGCACAAGAACGCAATGTGAGTTAGAGAATGAGAAATTGTTTCTGTAGATTTTCCTAATGAGCCAGCAGCCTTACTGATACCTCAGTATCAGTGATGGGGGCACTCCAAACCTGTCAGCAACCAGTTCTAATTCATCACTATGCTTTAGATAGAAGAACTGTAAAGGAAATGACATCTTGCTGAGAATCACTGAATGCATTGAGTTGGAAGGGCCCTTCAAATCCAATCTAATTCAACCCCCTGCAGTGAACAGGGACATCCTGCACTAGGGTCAAGGTTGCTCAGAGCCTTATCTAGACTGACCTTGAATATCTCCAGGGATGGAGCTTCCACCATCTGTCTGAGCAACCTGTGCCAGTGTCTCACCACTCTCATGGCGAATAATTTTTACTAATGTCTAATCTAAACCTGCCCTGCACTAGTTTCAAACCATTTCCCCTTGTCCTTTCACTCCATGCCCTTGCAAACGGTCCCTCCCCAGCTTTCCTGTAGCCTCTTCAGGTACTGCGGGGCTTCTGTGAAGTCTCCATGGAGCCTTTTCTCCAGGTTGAACAGCCCCAACTCTCTCAGCTTCTCCTCATAGGAGATGATGCAGACCTCAGATCATCCTCATGACCCTCTTCCAACAGAAGGATGGTTTAGCTTTGGTTGTTGATAACTTCTCATACTCTTCATCATGATGTATTTCTTTATGTTGTCCTCATTGACAGTTTTCTGACTAATATATCTTCATATTTGCTGCTTGAAGTGGGAGACAAAGAAGGCATCATCACCAGCTGGGTAAATAACACCTGAGAAAAAAAAACATCTATAAGTATTAAAGAAGCAAATGAAAATGTCTCAGCTGCCCTAGTGAAATTCTGACTTTTAGTACTGTTTTCTTGCCATCTTGTTTTTTCCCCCTTGGCTCAAGGCATTTAAGTGCTGGGAGGGAGAAACGTTTTGCCGGCTGCCTCCTGCAAGATCTCCAGGTGCATGGGTCTGTGCCCAATTTCCTGTGATGCAGAAATAAGTCAGTTGATTACATTTCTCTTGCCTTTTGTGAAACCTGTAATCTTCAGGCTCTGCTAAGATTTATGCTGCACCAGGATAGGTTACTTCTATGTGTCTGAACGTTTTTAAATTGAAAATAAGTGCTCAGCCCCTATCCAGAATAATTTACTGTTCTGTTAAGGAGAAAGAGTAGGAAGGAAGCTATTACCACTGAAAATTTTCCCTGCAATTTTCCTTTGCCTGAGCTTGAGTTTTGGGGAGAGAGGTTGTCAATTAGCGTGCAGATTTTTTTTAATTGGCTATAATAAAAAGCTAATTGGTGTTTTGCTTAAAGAGTGAATTAAGGAAACGTTGCTATAGAAACTTTCCATCTGTATGGTGCTGCTCAACATAACAGGGAGTATAACAGTGTTATGACCTTTTGGATCCAGCCATATAGTCAAGGAGGAAGTGTTAAATCCAGGCTGGGTGATATGATCATTAAGGAGTTTGTGATTTTTTTTTCCCCATTTCCCAGTGTCCTGGCTTTGTCTTGTTGAACATGTCTCGTGACTTGTGTCAAACCATGGAATAAATGGTGCTCTCAGAAGACCTGAACTTTTGTAAAATCAGAGTGCTCCAGTTTTGGCTGTGTAAACCAATCTGTAATCTGTCAAGCATAAAATGTACCACTGGGAACATTTCATTTTCATAATCTGAGAAAGAGAGATGATGGATCGTAAGTGACAACGTCTAATCCGTCAGCTGTTGGTTCCTCCCTCTGCACCCTCTGATTTCTGAGCCTCATGTGAAATGTGGGAACTGGGATTTTATGTCAGATGGGATTTCTGTTCTCATTTGCAGCTTTCTCAGCAAAAAGACTTCACAAATATAAGCTTTGAGTAAAGAATTTCTTCAGGATTTGTGAATAGGATTTTTTTTTCTTTGGGCTTATGCTTGCCTGCTTAAATAACTTTAGAGTCATCATCTGTACTTCAACTTAAATCATAGGATGCACTGAGTTGGAAGTGCCCTTCAAATGCCATCTAGTCCAACCCCTTGCAGTGAGCAGGGACATCTTGCACTAGATCAGGCTGCTCAGAGCCTCAGCAAGCCTGGCCTTGAGTGATAGCTGTTAAAGATACAGGTAGCATGGAAAAAAATATACTGGAGTGTACTATGACTGTTCTAGCAGAGGAAAGTGGTCAGTAATGAAATAAATGTTCCCATATGATCGAGAGGAAAACTAAAATGTTCTTTTGAGTGTTCTAATGCTGAATCTTGTTGTTCCTGTGCAAATGGGCAAATGGCATTGTCCCTTTTTGAATTGTGTATCAAGATGTGGGTGGGAGGGGCAGATCCTGCAGTTAATAGTCATGGAGACAGAAGAGCCTAAAGATGTTGTACATGCTTTAAATAATGTTTTTAATAATGTGGTGACTGTCCAAATGCAAGAGATGGGACAAAACTATAGAATCATAGGATGGTTTGGGTTAGAAAGGACCTTGAAGATCATCTAGCTCCAACCCCCCTGCCTTTGGCAGGGACATTATGCCCCCTCTGCTGCTTTGACAGCCCAGGGTGCAACTCAGGACCACCAGCTGTGAGTAAAAAAGGATTTACTGTGCCCCAACACCCTTGGAAAGTCTGACCACCCTCATCTTGCTGTATTCCCTCCATCCCAGCTCAGCCAGACTTTTTGACTTCTTTTTTAAAGAGTTAGGGTACTCTTTTCCTGTACTTTTGTTTTAATGTTTGTTAAATTTGCCCCTTCACTTTGTCTTCAAACTGATGAAACAAATTAATTTTATTTTTTGGCCTTTGTTTAAATTCCCCTCCATTTTCTTCTCAGTAGAAGCTTTGAAGAAATCAAGGGTTTTTGTGAGTAAATTTAGAAGAATATCTCAGAATTCTCTACAACTGTGTTGTGATGTCAGCTTCTTTCTGTGCCTTTGGATCATGACTGAGTAGGATCATAACTTAGCAGCAGTATTTCCCCTGATACACATACCTATTAGCGTTAATGCCTTTTTGAAATGCTCCCCTCATATATTCAATATCTGCTACTGATGTCCAGACCCAGAAGTCTTAGGAGCTGCCTGGCATGTGGCTATCTCTAGAGGCTTAATAGAAACTTGGATTTAATCTCATAGTTCATCTTTTGAGGGGTGAAACTGTAAGGCAGATAAAATGTTTTAATGTGAAGCTTCTATCGGAGACCTGTGAGCAAATAAGTCTTTTTCTGGTCCAGGGGAAAGATTGATTTGTTGGGGGTTTTTTTATGTGGGTTTTTTTTTCCCTTTTTTTTAAACCCCATTTTATCTTGCTCACTAAGACCATAACTGTAATGTGTGCTAAGGCAGGCTTGTATAGTTTAAAGGTGGTGTTTTGCAGAAAAGCAGTACAAGATTGTATTTATGACTGCAAAGGAAATGTGCTTTTTAGTGCTCAGTAAATCCATCCTTAACTTCATTTTAAAGTTTTGCTGCGTTGCTGCATTTGTCAACTCTGAAAAGGGGACCAGGTCTATGAAGGGCAAAACATGAATCTACTTTAGGACTAGTATTTTCCTCTTAATTTTATTTGGGTGTACAAAACTCTGGACAACTTGATTTAATGTAGATGTTATTCCTGAAATGGGACTGTTGAACCAGTTGACTTCTTAGACTTCACCCAACCCAAATTACTTTGTGTGTCTCTGACAGGGTTGAGATCCACAATGATAAACAGACTTTCTTTTTCTTCCATTTTTAAGAACTGTGGCTCTGCAGGGTTTCCTTGAAGGCAACAGCAATAGGAACTCAAATACAAATAGTTCCAATCCTGTCAGTCAGTTGGGGAGTTTTTTTAAAGGTGATTTATCTTCTGATGGCAAATGGAAACATATCTTTATTTTTTTTTTTATTCTCCCCGTTACTTAGAAGATAACTTCAGTCAGAATTTTGAATGCACACCTATGAAAAGATGTAGGAACCCAAAGTCTGTTCATCTCCTGATTTCTCTTTCCCACCTTCTTACCTACATGTTTCATCACAGCTGCTACAGCCTTTCTGTTGGATCAATAAAATTTACTGGAGAACCTTGTGCTTGGGAGATGAAAACTGCTTCTGCTAGTTTAGTGCAAAAGTTCCTGTATTTAATCTAATTTAATTTTTTTAGATTGCCATTTGGTTGACACAGGATGATTGTGTTTACAGAAAATTAAATGTAGCACAGCAACAGAGGATTATTAGTGGTGTTATCTGTAGAATCTATATAATGTTTGATTATTGCTGAAATGCAGTGATATATGTGGAGGATGTTTAAATACATACTTGGCTACCTTGTTGTGCTTGGAGAAGGAAATACCTAAACGAGAGTGTGGAGAAGAGGGAATTAGTCTCTTTTCTTGAATAGCAGATGACAGAACAAGACAAAATGGCCTGAAGTTGAGCTGGGGGAGATATAGGGTGAATATTAGGGAAAAATTATTTCACTGAAAGCTTATCAAGCATTGGAAGAGACTTGACACCATCCCTAGAAGGATTTAAGAGGGGGGCAGACAAAGCTTAGAGATATGATTTAGGAATGGTTCTTGCCAGAGATGAGTTGATGGCTGGGCTCCATCTGAATGATCCCTTCCTATCTGGGCCATTCTGTGATTTTTACCTTTTGCATTGCATTGAAAGAAACAGGGAGATTAATGTAGATCATAATGAGATTGCTAGTTGGAAAAGGGTGAAATTTAGAAATAATCATATCAGGGATTTCTTTGCCATAAGACAAATCTACTGATGAATAAGCAAGGTAACTTTTTGTTTTTCACTGTTTCGAGTAGAGCACAACCCCACCAACCTTTACCCTGTGTATTAACTAAGTCTTGAAAAATGAGGGCATTTGTTTTCACATTTTAAACAGACACTTTGTCTCTTTAAATGAGAAAAGTACCACCCTCCTTAAAAATACCTTCTGCTTTGCTACTGTGTCAGGAAAATGCATCTTCTACTTATATTTACAAGTTGCATCATTGCAAATGGTTGGATTTTTGAATGGTATTATAAAATGTGTTGTTTCTCTTTTGCAGAGAATTAAGACAGAGCCCAGATTGAAAACATGCCTTCCTGAAGAAGTCTCAACCAAACCAACCCCTGGTAAGGTAAAATAATGCAGCAAACACATTTTCTAACTTCTCCTCATAATTGTTCTGTTCTGAATGTCTAGTTTTGTCTAAAAATTGGATATGCATATGAAGGAGACATCACTATAATTGAATGGAAAACATGAAATTACAAAAGCAGTAAAGTATAAATAATTGAAAATCAGTTTGGAACTCTTGCTTCTGTATATCGTGGACTCTCTGTTGCAAACAGAATTGTTAGAATGGGAATTCACGTTTTTGTTGCCCTTAATTTTGCTTTCATGGTGCTGTACTCCTGGTATGGAGAGAGCAAGCAGTTATAATGAGAAAGGAATAATTAAATATCTGTAGGAAATTAAGAGCCAAACTAGAGTCTAATTTTCAGCACTGTACATTTTTTTTTTATTTGTATGCACTTTGATTTCTCATGTTTATAGAAAATCTAACATATTTTCCGTTCTTTTCCTCCAGAATTACTTAACTTAGTGTCCTCTTGTACAATGTGGCAAGCTTCTTTTGTCTGTGTAATCACTGCAGGAAAAAGAATTTTCTAATAACTTTGAGACAATTTAATGACTTGTGGGGATAGTGAAGTATTCTTGGTCTCCTTTATTGTGGCCATACTTCATCTGACATTACAATGTCACTGTTCTGTATTTTTATGATGCCAGATTAGTTTCTGTGCATTCCATTTGCTCTGCTAAATTTCATTTGTCTTGATTTGTGTGTAATAAAATGCACAGTAGCCTTTTTAAGGAATTTTGGGGGAGTAGAAGTCCTGGTTTTCTTGTCAAATGTAAAGGATTGTGGTGTGGGAGCAACTGATGGGGTTGTCCTGTCTCAGGCAACAGGACTGCCTTGGAGTTACCTTTTGTGTGTTCAATGGCTCTGCTTAAAATAAAGCTAAAGCTTCCAATTCTGTAGATTCCGGTGATGGAAAAGCTCTTGTTATTCTTGGAAAGCTGCCCAAAAGTTCATACTATCAGGAAACATTTGCCCTGTTTATTTTGTGAATGTGTCTGAATTTAGCTTGAAAAGTTGTCAGTAGTGCCTTGCTGCTTGCCTGCACGTCCTTCTGTAGTCACATTTCTCATCCTGGCTTAGAATTTAGATCCAAACTTCCATCTAAATACCAGATTAAGCTGTTTGGCCTTTTCTTTGAAAGGATGTTCTCTAGTCTTTCTTGCTCCCATGGTTAATGGACCTGAAAATATATTCATGTGGTGGCCTTAAGAAGCTGCCTTCTCTCTCCCTTTAATTTTTATTTGTACATGGAGAGGCCTCTGCATAGTTTCATGCTGAAAAGATGTTTCTCCCTTGTGCAATTGCAGTTTTCACAATTTGTGATAGCTTTTTAGTGCTTTGCAATAAGTTTTCAATGTTTTCATAGAATCATGGAATGGTTTGGGTTGGAAGGGACCTTAAAGATCATCTAGTTCCCTGTCATAGGCAGGGACACTAGATCAGTTTTCTTCCCTTGAGTTCTTTTAAACTTCAGTCTCATGGAAACATAACAAAGGAACAAGACACTGAAATACCAAGAATGTATTATGAGTTTATTCTGTGGTAGTAATGAGGTTGTACTAGCAGAAAATGTTGCTTGAAGAGCTGTATCTTCACATGCTGCCCTCAGTGGGGGCCTGCT
>VZTY01024614.1:0-33713 GCA_013400935.1 Turnix velox
GTTTTTCTGCTTTCCCCTTAATGTATGCTATGAATTCCCTTTGTCCATGTGTGTATCTTCTGAGTCTCCAGCCTGTCAGCCCCTTCTGATGAGTTGCTGATCCCATGAATTTCAGAGCTCTTAAGCCCTTTCTCATCCCTTCCAAACACATCCTTTCACTCCAGATGATGCAGTGAGCTTCTTACATATCTCTCAGTTGCCTGGTTACCAGGTTAACAGTGATGACAAATGCTGGATGACAGTTTGTTTAACGCTGCTTCCTCCGTGATCTGGGTTCCAGCTTCTCTCTTCCTTAACCTCCTGTGGTGTCAAGCCTTCAGATGCTCTTCTTCACAGTGCCTTTTTCCAGTAACATCCCTCCTGCATCCTGCCTTCAGTCTAGTCTACCCTGTCATCTCCAATTGTCCTTCGACTGAATTGCCTTGTCACATTGTTACAGACCAGCTTCCCAGGGATCCCTCAAAAAAAATTTCCATGATTTAAAGCCTCTGAAGAAGGCTGTTTCAGGAAAGATCAGTACTTCTCCTCTCTTCCTGCGCTAGAAAGAAGAGATATCCATATATCATTGATCTCTTACCTTATAAGCTCTCAGTCTTGAGGAGAGATGTCTATCTTTATGTGTTCACATATGACCTCATATAATAGGATTTAGTTTTATTGTACCAACTGCATTATAAAGGAGTATTATTAGTAATATTGTGAGGAACTGTCAATCCTCTCCTTCCATCACTCATATGCAGATGATGCCCTTTAAAACACAGGCCACCTCCCTTTTACATATTTATAGTGTTGAGCACAATGTAGTTCCTACGTGTTCCCACAATGCAAATAAAAGATACATTTAAACCTAGATTTTCTTCTGGTTTGAAATGAGGAAAGGCTCATATTACTTAGTTTTATCATCTTCCCCTGTTCTTGTCTGTGGTAGCATTATTTGGGCTGCTGAGTGAACACACCTGATTTTCTAATCCTGAAACAACTTCTCACAGAAGACAGCTCTAATCATTAGAGTCCCCTGGCCCAATGTGGTCCTATTGTATCTCTAACACTTCAAAGCCTCTTTCTCCTCTAAGTTAAAATGGGATATTAATCATCTCACAGCCAAAAATGCTCTACAACTGAGTGGTCTTTTGGAAAGAGGTGTCTCAGAGGCTGTACGAGGGGCATTTGTCCAGCTGGCACACAGACTGACCAAAATATATTTTATTTTTCAGAGCTGAAGCCCAGAGCTTTTGGATGAATATGTGCTTAACTATTTATAATTGACCTTTGCACAAAAGCACATGAAATTTTTATAGCCCAGAGCCTCATTTATTAACTTTACTGGAGTGTAAAATATTGCTGTTTGCTATAAATTTGTACCAGGACAAACAATATATATGCTAATTAGCGGCTGTGCAGCCATTCGGGGGCGTATGTGCTCACCACCTCTTTCCAACAGGCAACAGAGAAGAATGGAATAGACAAATGACAATTGAGTGGTTTGATACTCTCTGTTCAAACAGTGAAGTCTGAAGAGGTGAATTAATGGTGTTCATTATAACAAGTCCATTTCCTTTTCATTTCCTTTATAAATTAGTCCAGGTAACATGCTGTGTCCCTGAGAGAGCCGATCAGAGGCAACCTGCTGAGATGCACCTGCAAAACCCATCACTGGAGTTCTTTCATCACTCCTTACTCAGCTTTCTCCTTCCTTTACCTTCCCTCAGCCCACCCATTCAGTTTCTTCACTCCATCTCCTCTACCTGAACTTTTCGCTTCTATCCTTTCCCTTATTTTGTTTTTTTGTATTACATCCATTATTTCTTTTCCTTTTTGCTCCTGAGCCTCATTTCATCTTTCTTCTTTTTTCCCTTTTCTTCCCCTCACCTTTTCTTCATATTGTCTCTTGCTTCTTTTTTATCCACAGTACCTTCTTCTCTATTAATACATCTAGGATCTCAGTGTCACTTTATTAACTTTGGATCACACAAGGGTGCATATCCCTAAGGCTCATTAAAACTCAGTATGAAACACAACCATGGGGAAAATAAAATGAGTGAGATGTGTTCAATTTCATGTGGCTGGACCAGCTATTTCATGGTTGGGCAGCTTTTGGTAGCAAAAAAATTAAGGTTGGGAAGACAATAAAAAGAGCCTGTTGGTAACACCTCAAATGGTCCAAGAATTGCAGCTGCATCTGAAGATCTCCTGTTCCTATGTTTGGCACAGGTATATCAGTATACACAGGCTGGAAAGATGAGCAGAGTAAGTATGAATGCTCTAAGGGATGGGGAAATGGGAGAAAAATGCCATTTTAAGGCTAGGTGATCACAAAAGCCTTTCATGGATCTAATCATCTGATGCTCAATCACTTGTGGGAAGAATAAAAATCAGAAGGGGCACAAGGACACAATCAAGAGAGATCCAATCATAATAAATCTAAAAAAAAAAAAATATATATATACACATACATATACATTTCCCTTGGATAAAGACAAAAGAGGATGGCTTCCATGGAACNTATTTTATTGCTATCCAAATAATAAAATAAATCAACTCAAAAATATCATCATCAGAGAAAATGCTTCAAATTTTCCTTTGAGTTAAACAGTTATAAGCCCTACTTTGAAGCCCATGGGAGGGAATAATATACCCCAAAATATGCCTATCAGATGCAACATATCTCGAGGATTTTAACCTGCACTTTAAATACTACACAACAAAATTATGTTCATGTTTAACTTTTTCTGCTATCAATTCTATTGATGTATTGAAATATCTTAGTGGGATAAAATTCTGCAAGTGAATCAGATCTGTATTCTGATATAAAAATTAAATAAANCATTAATGATCTGTATTGTGATATAAAGATTAAATAAAAATATTTCCTTGTATCCACAAGCTTTCTGCTTCCTGGGGAATTGTATAGACCCAGCTGTGAGGCTGTTCTTGGGTATTTATAAAGGTAAATAAACAACAAAACACTAACAAAACGGTTGTGTCAAAAAAAAAAATCAGTTCATCAATCTGAGTTGTACTGAAAGAAAAAGCTTCCTATAATGTTGTTTTTTTTTCTTGACATTTCCCCATTAATTAAAAAAAAATTAAATTAACACAATAATGCACCAAAAACTCTGGAGTTTTACAATTCTAGTAGACACATTTAGCTGAAGCCACAGGTTTTGCTTATCTCTCAATTAAAGACAGACTTTCAGTGAAAGATTAAGATTGAATTTGCAAAGAAAATAATTACAATGAGCAGGACTGGTTGTTTGGAGTTGAATCTCTATTACTATTATAGATCAGGTTTCTGGGGGGAAATGTACTGCACAGAAAAACAGGTATCCCTTCCATACCTCAGTTTACTCATAGAAGGGAAGACCACAGAATCATAGAATAATTTGGGTTGGAAAGGACCTTAAAGATCATCTAGTTCCAACCCCCCTGCCATAGGCAGAGACACCTCCCACTAGATCAGGTTGCTCAGTGCCCTGTCCAGCCTGGATGTGGCATTACTGTGAAATACTTGAAGCAGAGGCAACTTTGGATGGATTTTATGTTTGGGTTTTTTTTCAAATATCAGGTTTCTGTGGGAAGAGAGAGGACATGCCTGGAGGGATTTATTCTTCTTGTAGTCTACTCTCAGCCTGGAAGGGTGGCCTATGTGGTTCAGCAAAGTGAAGGACCATTCCATCTCCAGGCTGCGCTGCTGCCAAATCTTCAAACAGCACAGTTTGGTTGAGGATGGAGCTGCAAGGGAAAGTGTCAGCATGAGCAGAGATAAAAGTGTTCAAACACCCACCGCCTTCAGAGATTATTTTTTAAATTGCTGATCGTCAGAAAAATTATGGGCCAAATTGTCTGCTTATGTAGCTCATCTCAACTCCAACAGAGCTATAGTAGGAGTTACATTGACTGTATGCAGAGTACGCCCAGCTTTCCATGTTCAAACAGCATGAGAATACCTGAAAAAATGCATGAGGTTTTTATAAGCACATTCTGAATTCTTGTTTATGTGTCTTCTTTATTTTAAATATTTAGGATATGCTGGGATCGTGGGGCAGGGAAGCCACAGTTTTGTTTTTTCAGCTCCATCTACAGAAAAAAAACCCTGCAAATTTCCTTACACACAAAATATAATGTATTCCTTAGTAATTGTCCCTGAGAACTAGGGATTTACCTGAAAGACCAAAGAAAGTTGGCACAACAGGAGTGTGGGGTGAAGGACATGTTTGGGATTTTGTATACAGGGCTGTGCTATGCAAGTATATATTTATTAATCCTCAGTATCAGGGATGCTTTTGCCATTGGAACTCCATTTTAGATGAAAGGATGCAGTAGACTCTGTGATCTTACCTGCACATCACTTTGTGGTCTCAGAATGAAGATGAACAACTAGTGACCGAAATTCTTACATTCCTCAACCATTGGACTGGCCCAAATCTGAGATGTGGACCTGGCAATTCAAACTCTTTCACCATGTCATTGTATTGGTATTGATCTTTAAGGTCCAACCCAAACTATTCTATGATTTTATGATTAAATTTATTAATAAAGAATTTAAAAGATCTTCCTCTTATCTTTTTAGTGTCATACAGGAGCTGCATTATTCACATAACCATGCATTTAAGCATAAACTGAACTTTATGATCACTTCAATTCCACTTTTTTAGGCAAACAGTGTATCAGTGAAAGCATCATCATAAAAATATAGACCTGGTTCTCACCTGCCATAAAATGCCATGTATTTCAGTGGGGTTATGGAATTTGGCTAACTGCTATGAATGCTTCCCATGAAGTCTTACTCAAAAAAGCAACTGGAAAAGCCTCTTTTCTCACATTTTATATCATCACGGTGTGGTGGCAAAACCATTAGGGCATTTTTCCATGGTGTTGGAACTGCTGATTCAAACCTCTCTCCAGCATTATCCAAACCTCCTGTATGCTTTGCCTCTTCCTGGGTAAGAGGGCTGGAAATGGGGAAGGGGAAGGTCCAATGAACCCAAAGTGGAGGTTCCTTCACCACAGCTCCCCTGTTCTTGCTCCTGCACCAGGACTGTCTCACTCCCTGCTCCAGAGGCAGCTGAACATAATGCCAAACGCTTTGTCACTCACTTTAAGTTGCAGAAAGTGGCCTTTCTATGTAGTTTTATCCCCAGTCAAATTTATAATGACTCAGATTGGAGCAGCTCAGTCAGCCACAGAGCTGGACAGCTTTTCTGGATCACATTCAGAGCCTAACATGCCTGGCAACAGCCTCCAGGTTTTAACTGCTGCGAGTGAGGGGACTGCTTGCCTTGAGAAGTCCTGCACAATGCTTTTGCTGCCACTGCTAATATTTGAACAATGTGTTTGCCAATTAGGTTTATACAAACAAGTCCCCCAGATCCCAAGGAAAGTCTCTACAAGCCCAAAATGAAAGAAACAGTGGTGGTCTGGCTGCTCTACTGGGATCTGTGCTACAAGGCAAGCAGAGACAAGACAAGGACAAGACAGAGTAGAAAGTTCCAAGCCAGAAGGGACACCATGGCTTAGCTGGGCTTAATTCCAATGAGATGGGTGACTCCCAAAATCCAGGCAGACGGATGGGATACCAGAGATATTTGGCTTGTGTAGTGCCTCCAGGAGTCACAACTGACTGTGTTCCTTTGATTTCTCCAGGACATGGGGAAGAAATGACTGTGCCAGAGGAAAGGCAGCATGAGCCAGGGAAGAAGGCCATGCAAAGTAAGCTGGCAGATGGCAAGCAGCATCTATTTTACCTCAGTGTCCCCATCTGAGTGGACAAGACCAGCGAGAGTTATGCTTGTCTCTCAAAGGACATTGTGTTTCCAGCTCCTTTCCTCTCCAGATTAGACCTGAAATCAGAAAGTAGCCTTGAGAAGCAGAGAGCTTTACTGGACTGCAATCCTTTCAGTTTTTGCTCACACACATACATGGCCACATCCTCACACTGAAAACTGGCAGAGACCTTGCTACTGCTGTTGTTGTGAAACAGAAAATACTGCACAGCCGGTTTAATAGCCTGTAAAAGTCCCATTTGGAGCTGTTCAGGAGCTAAGCCTCATCATTATAGATAAGCTCATAAAGCTGTCATCACTAACTGCCACCCACTGTCACCATAGTGCTGAGGTCGTATCTGCGGGAGAAGGTGGCCAGTTTCATCTGGGCTCCATCCTACATCTGGGGACATTGTTAGCACCCCTCTTCATCCCCAAGAAAGTGTTGTGGGTTTCTTTCAACTAGCATAATGTCCCTCTGCTCCCCCAAAGTTCATCATCTCCCTGTTCTTGTTACAGCTCCAAATGCCCATCTGTCTCCAGCCATTTCCTAAATGACGCCTGAGCAGCCTCCATTTGTTTCCTTCTGAACCTGCTCCAATATTGGGGGTTTGAAAGTTCACCTCCAACCTGGCCATTATTGGCTTTGCCTTCCACTGAGAAGAAACTGTGAAAAACATGAGCAGAGAGATGCAAGTGCAAGTCCTGAAAAAGAATAAACAAATTAAATGCCAGTTGAGCTCTCAAAGGCATTTTCTAGCCCAAATAGAAAACACAGCTTGCCCCCTCATTTTAAATCAGAAATAGGTGGCTATTGTTTTTATTTTGCCTTTTTATTTCCTCATTTTTTCTTTTCTTTCTTTTAATGAGTCATCTTTAAGAAACACAGAAAGGTGGTTGTGGAAGGGATAGATGGAGGTGAAATAGACAGAGGTGACAAACTCAGATGAAGACAGTGCCAGGATCTGGCAGGCTGTCCCTGTCCATGGCATTACTCAAGTCAATTCTTAATGCCAGTATTTCCCCTTGGCTGTCCTCCTCTCCCAGTCTCTCCCCTCTCCATAAATAAATCTCTTCTCTCTGTGCTTCCTTTATTTCTCTTCTCTGCCTCAGGCTAATGCTTCTGGTTTTCCCTACCTTCTCTGTGTAGCTTTTCTTTGTTCACAATACTCAGTTCCTGAAATGCCTCATTTCTTCTCTACACTATTCATATTTACCAGTAACATCACAGATTGGGCAGTTTTGCCTTTGCATTAAGGTCTTTCAGGTTTCTCTTGTGATTACTTTTTTAATGTCCTAAATGTCTTTTCTGTCATTACAATGTCTTCTTCCCCACTGGGCTCCACTTCACCTATAAACCAAACTCCTCATTCCATGAGCTGCCTCTTGCCACAGCTCTCCCCTTTTTAGCCATTCAGCCTCAGTCTTTTCTATATTCCAGAGTAACACCAGTTTGGAGACAGACTCCTACTTTAAGGTCCACTTGTTTTATATGCACCATCACGCCATGCTTTTCTCTCTGGAACTCGCAAAAGGCATCTCCTGAGTGACTTCCAGTCAGCTTTGCTCTCCAGTGCACTTTTCATGCTGTGTTTTGAAATCCCAGCGCACACATAAGGGAGTTTCTTGCCTCTTGCAATCTCTCCCCCAACAGCCAGTTCCTGAAGCATGAGATTAGAGGAAATGGAAGTTATAGAAATCTCACTTGCAGGACAAATGCAAACAAAACCCAGCCCAGGCCAGGACATGTCTGGCATTTACTCAGCGGTGGAATGAGTGAGCACCAGGACCAGATAAAGGACAAGGATAAGTCAGACAAGTATCCAGAAGAGGACTGGAAGAAAATTCAATATTAGCTAGCTAAGCAAGCAGATATGAACATCTAGATGTATTGATAGATATAGATATACAAAAATTATTTATAGATTCTCTTCCTGTCTCACACCCTTTTTCATCAATACCATTTTTTGCTGGGGTTCAAGAACAGCAGTGCATCAGCGTCATCTGTGTGTCTGCAACCAGAGCTCAACAGTATCAGTGACAATCTGGGGACTTAAAAATTTGCCAGTGTCTCAGGAGATCTCATTTCCACTCCTATTTCCCATGGGGCCTTAAATTCCTGAGTGAAACGTGATGCTATAAAGAAGGATGTTTTCATAAGCCTCGCTTTAAAGATAGGTTAAACATCAATACTAAGACCCCTATTAAAGTTTATAGCCTTCACCCCAATGGGGTATCAGGAGAATCTTGTTTGAGGGCACTACAAATGCCCTCAAAAACAGATTTTTCTGAAGATCTAATTAGGAATAAATCCTGATTTATGTTCTTTATTTTCAAGAAGACATTTCCTCGAGAGGTAAATAACTTGCCATGACTTCCTTACTTTGAGTTTACCCATACCCATTGGCAGTCCATGGGGAGGAAGGTGTATATCTCCTCTTCCCATTAGTGCTTGAGAACAAGGAAAGAAAGTTAAGAACACTATGAAGAGGTGATTCCTGTGTCCTGCTTTACAACCAGAAGACATCTTGCACTCTCTTGCTGCTAGTAGGAGACTGACTGGGCAGTGCTGTGAATTAGTGGGGCTCATTACTGCATCCTTTAGCATTCAGAACCTCACAGACGTCTGTGAACCTCCTCAAAAGCCCAGTGGAACATTTAAAAGAAAAACTGCAGCATTTTCTTTTAAAGAGCTGTTCTTCTGTCTCCAGCTAAAGTGCTGTTGTAGCTCACTTCTGGGAGGGAGAAGCCTTCTCTGGCTGTGTGACTGTGCTAGTTCAGATTGGAGTCCTTGGGGAATCATCAAAATTATATTGTTGAGACAGACTCATAACCCAGGCAGCATTTCAGCAATCCTCCTGCTTCATGGGATAGAGATGGTCCTGGCATAGTCAGGAAACAGCCCACTGTGTCCCATTGACAGTGCCCCAAGGGATGATCACTTCACATTTTCCCATTCAAAAGATTTCTGAGTTGGA
The DNA here is from genome assembly GCA_013400935.1 of Turnix velox. NCBI lineage: Eukaryota > Metazoa > Chordata > Aves > Charadriiformes > Turnicidae > Turnix > Turnix velox. Next base: position 8,741 of record VZTY01024614.1, read on the forward strand.
CACTAGCAGAAAGACACTTCTCTCAAAGCATCAAATTATTGAGCACTTGAGTAGAGTCAGCTTACAGATATTTTTCATTCAAGTAGCAGTTAAGGGAGCTTTGATGCCCTGAGCTGCTCTTTGGTTTCAGTGTCAGCTGAAGAGGCTCCCGTCTCTCTGGCTCCTTGGCATTTCCCTCATTCCCCACAGTCATAGAATCTTAGAATGGTTTGGGTTGGAAGGGACCTTAAAGACCATCTAGTTCCAATTCCTCTGCCATGAGCAGGGACACCTCCCACTAGACCAGGTTGCTTAATAACTCATCCAGCCTGGCCTTAAGCACCTCCAGGGATGGGGCACCCACAGCCTCTCTGGGCAACCTGTCCCATTGTCTCGCCACCCTCACTGTAAGGAATTTCTTTCTTATATCCAGGCTGAATCTTCGAATTTGCACCCATTACTCCTAGTCCTGCCATCACATATTCTATTAAAAAGTCCTACTCCTGCCTTTTTGTAGGCCCCCTTCAGGTATTATTAAGTCACTATGAAGTCCACCCTGAGCCTTCTCCAGGCTGAACAACCCCAACNATCACCTCTCATAACCTGCTGGTCACACTTCTCTTGATGCAGCCCAGGATTTGGTTGCAGAACCCTCTGACCAGCTCCTCACACACACACAATGATAGTACCAGGTCTCAGCAGTAGTAGAGAGGTCTTCTGAAAACAGTCTGAGTGTCTGTCTAGACATTTTAGCTGCCCACCATTAACAACACCTACTCATTAAATTTCACATTGGATTTATTATTTCCTGCATGACAGCCATCTTCAACAGTCTGTTCCTGACCTCCTTCAAGCTGACAACCAAAACAGATGTCTTTCTTACAAGGACTGCAATCCTGGGCTTCCCTTCTCAGTATCACCAGCACAGAGACAGAAGGGGAGGAAGGGGAAAATTAAAAAAAAAGTAAAAATAAAAATAAAATCTGGAAGTCTTGCACACTACTAACCATAGCAACAGCATGATCTTCATACTGCAATCTCTGTCCTCCCTGCACTTTCTCCCCAGGGGAACAGATTCTTCATCATGTTATGTGTTAACTCAAGAAGTAAGAATGTCCCCCATTCATTATGGTGTCTGCTTCTAACTTTGGAGGGACTTTCATCGTGTTTCTTGGTATTCTGAAAAATCACAGACCTTGGAGTCGTGATATTTTGTACAAATCAAATCGAGTTTTCTCCTTCTCCTTTTAAAATAAATTAATACCTTATTTCTCATAAAGACGATTCTTCTGGGTCTGCAATTTTCAAAAAATTGTCAAAGAGACAGAGCAGAAATGTATACAAACACTCATTACTTACTAATCTTTTCCATAAAACATTATTCTTATAAGTTCTTGATTTTTTTCTGAATCTGACATTTCATTAATGGGGTTGGAAGTGCAACTACCTATTGTGGACAGTTCAGCTTACTCACAGCAGTAAATACTGCTTGTAGTAATAAAGATTATTGGCAGGATGGTATCACATCCCCCACAATGGGCTTGTTCAAATTATCTCCAAGAGTCTCTAGATCTCTGTGCATCTGGCAATGAACATGAGGGCCAGGGATCCCTCTCAGGATCATTACCTGATGGAATTGAAGCATGTTAGTTTCAGTAGCCAATAATCCTGGACAGCCAATGGAGTCAACACGATATCAAGACCACTTTCACTCTCTGGTAGCTATTAATTGTTTATATAAAACTGCATTTCATCTCCTGACTTTGTATCCATATGAATCTACTATGTGAGACCTACTTCTGTGTTCATTGTCACATTCTAATCCTAACCAAAAATGCAGGTAAATGCTAACATCCATCAAATGACCACACAATGTGAAAATCCATTGCAGGCAATATTTTTTTTAATGTAGCTATTGAATAAATTAACCAGGTAGTGTAGCAGTAACCTTGAGATAAATGATTAGATGGCTCTATTTTTTATTTGGGGAAAAAGAAGATGACACAGTTTTATCATATTTATAATAAAAGTCATTGACATAATAAAACACTCCCATCACATCAGTATTCATTTCTGCAAATAGAGCACTGACGTTTTATAATATTAACATGTGTTATAAATGTCACTGATATATTAAGATTTTCAGTCTCTCTAACCAAAAACACAGAGAGATGACTGAGGAAGGGATGACTAATTCTAGGAGATTAAAGAGAACACTTTCTCATGCAATTAAATCATCTTCTGGTGATTGTGAGCTGAGGAAAACATACAAGAGTCAGGTTCTCTGTAAATTTTACCACCAGCACCGAATGACTTAGGGCACTTAGTGACTGGTATTAGGAAAACTTCGCTATCTTAGGGCATGCATGAGTTGGAAAGCTGCTGGGCAGACTGCGTATTGCACAGTGATATGGCTACACCTATTGGGGCAGTTTGAACGTAAGTTTTAAACCTTGAAAATTGGCTTCAGGCATCTTCTTGCACTGAGACTCATGGTATCAAGGCTGGAGATTTCTCCACCCCCTAGGATGTGTTGTCAACATTCATAAAAAGTTCCCTGCAAGAATATGAACAGTTGCAGGTAACTGAGTCCCAGACAGGACATTTGCCAGCCATTAGCATTCCTAGAAATGCCAATTTGTTGGTACAAGCTGTTCCTCTGGCTCCATGAAGTACAGCTTATAGAGTATGTCTAGAGCATGACAGGTAGATCCAGGGCCAGCACATGCACTGTTTTGAAGCAAAACCCCAAGGGATGAATTGTCAACAGGGCTAGATCCAGGAATGAGAGCTTTAGTTAATGACTAAGTGATAAACAAGGAGCAAGGAATAGAGGAGTCTCTTGACACTATGACTAATTCATTCTAAGAAAATCTTACTAAAGTTTCTGAGTCTCATCAAACTTTCCCTGAACTTTGAGATCCCATAAGGCATTGGGCTTACAACAAAGCACTGTGCTAACCAGCTAATAAGTTTGTGTTTCAAACCCAACAGCCTCTGGGAGAAAATCCAGAATAAAAGAGACTTAAGAGCTCTTTTGGTCTTCAGGTTTGAACCTCCTGCATTATGCAATCTAAGAATCTCATCCCCATTATTTTTGTATTTCATCTGTAATTTTTGTCTCACCACTTTTATCAGAAAGAGCTATTTGTATTTTGTCAAGGTCAATATAGAATTTTTTCACTGGTACAGTTTGTGAGTCAGTTATGATGACTTTTCTTCTTTTAACCAACAGTTAAAGCAGTGCAGCACCTGAAATGCATTCCCTCCCAGCTGTTTAAAGAACAATTACATGAGTATTAACTATTTTTTCCTCTGACATGAAAATGACATGTATTTATACAATAGGTCATTTTCCTAAAAAGCTTGCAGTCTGATCCAGTAAAAGAAAAAAAGAAAAACCAAAAAAACCCCCAGGACTAAGCAGTTAAGTGGCTGACTTAGTCACACACCAATGCACTGTAGTTCCCCCCACCAAAGTTACTGACTGCAAAAGGGGTGGGAGAAAGGAAGCAAACTGTAAATCCTACATGGAAATAGCATATATTTTATACAATAGGTAATTTTTCTAAAAAGTAAAAAGAAATAAAAAGCTAGAAACTAGCAGTTAAGGGGCTGAGTCAGTCACACAACAATGTATTGTTGTTCCCTCTTCCCACTCGAACCAGGTAGTGGCTGCACAGGGGTAGAAGAAAGAAAGCAAACTGTAAATCATATTTACATACCTATATCCATGGATATATCTGTTTATCCATACCTATATGCTGGAATATCAATCATTCTTAACCTCCTCTTTTCCACTGAGATGCAGAAATTTTCAAGATGTTTTCGTGAGCTCCTCAAACAAATGTCACAGACATTGCCAAATTTCAGTTCACAGGAGAGAAAATGAGTGTACTTTGTATTATTCATTTATATTCAGGGAAATAGTACTGCTGTAATTATGCCTGAATAGCTACAGGGGTAGGGAAGACCTAAATAAATGTATAACTAGACAACTGGAGTAGTGAGTTTTAATTTGCTTTGCAGCTTCTTCCTCTTTTCCTGGTGTTGCAACTCATGGTCTTTGAATGGGAGGCTGGTGGTGGGAAATAAAGCTGGTAAACATTGTTCTCCAAACACCTTGTTGACCTCGGCAGTTACATCCTTAGTTACTGCAGAAGCATTTGTTTAAGGGTAATTTGATCATGGGAGTCCTCCTGAGGTTACTGCTGCTACAGGTCTTGAAAGGGGCCTGGCAGGGTTTATTTGTGTCACTTGTCAGGGTTTCCTCTCCTGGGAGCCCCAATTACAGCGGCGTCAGGGAGGTATAAATTTAAATCTCCAGGCTCCACGCCTGGAGATGAACTCATTGGTGCGTATGAGGAGCATTCCCATTATAAAATATCACGTAAATCGACAGAGACCTTGGGCTGCTGAGAGTAGAAAAAAAAAACAAATAAACATCCCACAGAGAGGAAATGAATTTTCCCCCCACCGTCTGCCTTTCCTTCTCACTCCACCAAATAATAACGGCGAGTGTTTGGATTGCAGAGGGCTGCCAGGGCCACGGGTGGGAGAAGTGAAGGCAGCAGAAATGGAGATTTTGTACTTACTGTACAAGTTATTTTTCAACCTATGCTCAGCTCTGAAGTTCACCACTGAATTATTGAGTGAGGCAACTTAAAATCTGCTTTGGTAAATAACAGCAATATTTCTTTGGGAAAGCATGGAAGCCCCAGAGTTGGAACTGTGGGAAAAACAGAGCATCTCCAGTGTATGGGCTGGAGACAGTCACCTTTATACCATCCTCAGGAGGTGGTCCGTAGGCCAGAGTTCCCTCTGTCACAGACCTTCCACCATTGTAAGCTGCTTGTGTCTGTGACATCATGATGGGAATCTTGGAGTAGGCAGTGAGAGAAGCAGACCGAATAAATTGTAGGATCCCCCTCCATGTAAAGATTCCTCCTCTAAAGCAAAGGTTGGGATTAATGGACTGGTGGGAAAAAAGAAAGATGTAGCTAATCTTACAATTATCTAGGTGATGCCAGTAAAGCTTTTTTTGCAAACAGTTAGAAAATACCAACAGTACATACTCATCTGCAAATGACCAGGGCGCAGAAATACTATTTTATCCACAAACTACCCAGATTAAACAAGTCACCATGTCATAATAGACGCTACTGATCTCCACATCATTCATCTCTCTGTTTATCCTCTGACTGCAAGTGAAATACTGACCATTGCTGACTTGCAGGAATAAAATCTTGAGGTTTCCATGTGGTTACATCACTGGAATGAAGGGAAAGCTCAGAGCTGCTCTTCCAGACAAGCTGCAGACTCAGGCCAACATCTCTGAGAAGATGGTGTTTGATTCACACTGTGAAGATTGCTCTCACGACTGAAGTGCTGAAGACTTAATTATGTTTTTTAGATGATAGCTTAGATCCAGCAGCTGAAGCTGCATTGTACAAACAAGGAAACTGACTCAATGAGACATCCCAGACAGCCCAGCCCAACCCCTTCAAATGCATTGCAGAGATGATTGCTTCCCCTACAAGATTAAAACCCGAAGCAACATGAAGGTTTACTATGTTCCAGAATGAATTCTGATTTATCAAACATGATTACTGGATTATAAATATGGATGTGGCTTCTAAAACCAAAAGGAAGTTCATGCAGTTCATCCTTCTTTAAAAGATTAATTTAAACTCAAGGAGCAGTAACAGCAGAACAAATATATTATGCGTAAAGTTAGGAAATACAGAAAAGGAGAGAGAGAAGAGAAAAATCGAGCTCATGAGGTGAGCTCATGAAGGATCAACTACATTCAGGGATTTACTGGAGTCTTGTACAGTAAATGGTGGTTTAGGAGGGAACAAAGATCCATCTGCCCAGAGAGGTTGTGGGTGCCCCCTCCCTGGAGGTATTTAAGGCCACAACCTGGTCTAGTGGAAGGTGTCCCTTCCAACCCAAACCATTCTATCATTCTAAAGTTAGCTAAAATCTATTCTGACAATTGCTATTAACCCTTGAAATTTTTTTTTTTCACCCAGAAAGTAAAGACTGAAATTCGAGGGAGGGAGTACAATCTCAGCCATATTATTTATCTTCTTCCTTTTTTCCCTAGACACGGCCTCTCAAGGTTTGGCATCAATTCCCATCTGCAGGAACCATACTGGAGGTGCTTTATCACAGCAGGCTTCCCAGAGGCCAGCAATCTTCTACCACCTGGTTAAGCTGGCATTAGAGCTGTGTTACATCAGAAGTTGAGCATAAAGGAGTAATTATGCTCTAAAGTAAAAAAGAGAAGGCCCAATGCAGTTCTAGTAGGACTGCCTGGAGAAGAAAAGACAGTGCTTTGGGAGAGTGAGCTGGATGCAAAGAATAGAGTTTCATACTGAAGGCTGATGAGAGCAATTAGAACACCTGAGAACTGGCTACAAACCCATCAAGGGTGCACTTACACAGCTAGGATCTTGAACATTGTAGAGGTGACTTCCAGCTATAGCTAAGGCTAAAATTCCAAGTTTTCTACCAGAAAGGGCAATGAGCATTGTCTCCAGAACAGCTTCCCTGTGTTCCTCACAGGGCAGCACAAATTCAATCAGTGACCATGTTTTTGTGTTGTGGACAAGAGTGAAAAGCTACTGCTCCGCTGTGAGGGCCTTCTAACTCAGAACAATACTGTATTTATCAAGATAACACTCTGTCTAAACATACAGGGTCTCCTATGCTCATCACCATGGTATCTGAGTGTCTCATTTATTATAGAAACAAACAACTCACTTCAGAAACGAGTTAAGGTTGCTAAGTGACAACAATGTACTTACTTATCACATCATTTGCAAAACCCTCACACTTAAAAGCAAGGAAATGAGTGATTAAGGACTCCTGAAAACCTATACTGCCCACATAATAAAAATATATTTTAAATTGAGTACAAAGAAGTGCACTTTTTATTTTGGCAAAACAACCTCATGCTTAACCTGTGGGTTCTCTTCTTTTTTGTTTCCCTTCTTTTGTGTGATATTTTTATTTCACTGAATTCGGTACACAAACATTTTCTTAATCTTCCTAAGTGGCAAATACGATTAGTACAAGTATTTCCAAGCACCATTAATGTTGGGTAATATTGCATTTGCAATAAGTGAATGTGACCATTTTTGTATTTTAAAAGATTAAAAAATATTTCCCTAACATTCTTGTTCTTCAAAGCAGTATTAATTTGTAGGTATTTTTCTAAAAGAAGGCTATGTTTTCTGTTTAAATACAGGAAGTTATTAAAGAAAAGTATCTATGCTGGGTCAGAATTAAGATTGCTGTAGTGTTTTACACAATGCATTTTTGTTGTGTTTGACAAAACAATTTAGGTAAAATCCAAGTTCATCTAAAGTCAAGAACAACTTCGACATTGCCTTTGAATGGGTCAGGATTTCACCCCTTATATGTTTTATGTAGCAAATAAAAGATGCATGATGTCCTTAATTATTTATCTCCTGGCTTTTAAGCACTTGGGTTTTGTACCTAATGCAACAGGAGCAAATGGTGCTGAGGGAGTAATGCTATTACTTAATTATAATTTGGTTGAGGAACGAAACTCTGCTTGTTTCATGATTTCCTAGATCACTTGGATATTTCTTTTCTGTCTTTTATTTTTGTGTGGATAAATTAAGATCCAGGTTCTGCCTTTATTTGAAGTAGACCAGAGCTCTGTAGCTTTAAAACACACAAATCTACACCACTGGAGGAACCTGCTTCAGGCTGGGACCTTCTACCTGAACAGGCTGGCATAGGTACTAGTAAGTTAAACTCGAGTTAGGATCAACTCTGGTAGAGCTGATAATAACAGGAACAACATATTGCTCTTCTGAAGCTGTCTTTGAAGCTGCTAAGGAGAGTATTTCACACAAGAAAATACATAAGTATGAATCATAGAATGGTTTGGGTTGGAAGGGACCTTAAAAATCATCTACTTCCAACCTCCCTGCCATAGGCAGGGATACCTCCCACTACACCAGGTTGCTCAATGCCTCATCTCGCCTGGCCTTAAACACCTCCAGGGAGAAGGCATCCATAACCATTTCAGGCACCCTGGTTCTCACAGTGAAATACTTTTTTCTACTCAGCCTAAATCTACCCTCTTCCAGTCCTTGGCTTCTGGGCTGCTCTCTGAGCCATGCTATGGCCCAGATTTCCAAAAGGGATCCAAAGCAGGGATCCAAAAGGGAGCATGCATTTTCTCTTGTCCCCAGCATTACAGCCCTCATAAGGAGAGGTTTCAAAGGACACAGCACTCTTTGAGCTGTGTTCCCTTGAAAAATGTGGACATTCACTTTGAGGGCTAAGTGGGAGCCAAGTAATGTAGCTTTGGTTGCTGGAAGAATTAGTCAATGACAAAAGGGCAGTCACAGCAGCTCTTCTCCATTTGCTTCCTCTTTCTTCCAACAATATCAATTATGGAAGCAGTAGCCCAAGGTTTCAAATAAGTGCTATTTCTCTACAATGTTACTATTTTTTGCACATATATAAATGCCTTTTGTATGAACCACTGTCAAGGTCTAATCTAATCTATTTATCTGTATTTACAAGGCACTTATCTTCCACAGCATCTAAGTGCTCCACATGGATTAACAGACAACACTGCCATCCAAATACCATTGTTTCAGTGCTTTCTAACCTACTGAAAAATCTCCTGGGCTAAAAATTCTTTTCTCTTGGAAAGCGTGATAAAGATCATGGCCATGAGGTAATAAAAAAAAAGCATAATAGGCCATATTCTCATGTCAAAATTCCTGGTGCTATTGGTAGATTTGCAATCAATAGAAGCTTTTAATTTGTCTCTCTCCTTGGTAGAGCAGAGGTTTGTGCCTAGCCCAGTTTGCCTGTTTACATGACCTGGTCTCCCCACAGTATCTCCATCTCAGCATGGGTTGTGTCCCCACCTCCCCAGTGCTGTCCTCTCTGGGTTCAGGTACTTTTAATGGACAAATGTTTGTTGAAGGAAGGCAGAAAGCAAACTCTGAACACTGCCTCTGGAAGATGGCCTCCAGGACTCTACACTTCACATGGGGTTTGCTCAGCCCTGCTGTGTTCCAACAGACTCATTATCCAAACAAAGTAGAATTTAGCCGAATCATAAACAAAGCCAGCACCTGCAAATTCCCCCTTCTCCTTTACAAAGGATTTGCCTAGTTTGTATTTTTAGGATTAAATTTACCTCTGATGAGTAGTTATGAGACAGAATAGAGAGAGACATGTCTTGTTACTCAGCATCTCCTTCTTGTCCAACAGGACTTTTCTACTACAGTCAGCATTTTCAATGGCCCTATGCTCCTTTCCCCTGCATTCTGTGACTAGACTGTGCAATATCAATGGGAAAAAGAGAAAGAGGAGAAAAGTGGAGAGAAAGTATCAGCCTTTAGCATAGCAGTAGATAGATATACTTTTAACACTAAATCAAAACAAATTTTTAGCTCTCCTTTTCCTTCATCCTTAATTTTCCTAAGTGAAATACCTTCAGTGATTAATTTTCCCCAGGCAAAACAGAACCAGGTTTTCCTCTGATATGGCTATCTGTGTCAGGCCAAAACTGCCTGAAAAGTCCCATACATCACAGGGCAAACAGAAGCAATGGGGAAACCAGGATAGGGAGGGAGCTGGATGACACATCAGTAAAATTAAATCCTGTGTATAGAAAGGAGAAAATGAATGGATTTCGATAAGGGAGAGATAAGAATGTTTCCACTGCCAAATTCCTCACGAGAGGTGGTGTTGTGTAGGAAAGAGGAAAGACTGCTTAGAAAGAGGTGAAAGAAGAGGTTATAAAGGAGAAAAGTTTGAAAGTCCCTTTCTGGAAATGCAGGTATCAAAATCCAGCTAAAAATGGAGGCAGGTTTCTCAGCAGCAAGGGCCCTGTTGAGAGCAGCTGCCACTACAATCTCCTAATTGGAAATAATTGGAATTCTGTCTCAGACCACAAAGCCCTGAATTAGCCAGCACAACCTCCACCAGGAAGCATCTGTTGCCATCTCCAATGGCATCCCCACTGCATCCAGCCTGCTCTATTCACTCATCAACTGGCAGGAGAAGCCCTGTCCACCCCAAATATCCGAATCTGTGGGTGGCTGAGGGCGCAGAGAGAGCCCAGGGAGAAGCAGGAGAAGGGTGAGGGTTACCATTGCCCTTGAAAGCCAAGCCAGGGAGAATCATGGTAATGAGGTGGCCAAGCAAGTGCAGGAGTCAGCAGGGAACATTGAGATTATGGAGGAAGATACTTGGACAGGCAACCCCACTCCCAAGTAACACTTGACTGAGGCTGTTCCCATATCACTCACCACAAAGGGCCTTGGGATAGCTTGTTGAAATTAGTACTTTTTGCTGATTAAGTTAAGGGCTCCTTTGTGTTGTTCATCAGCTCATGTATAATTAAGATGGGGCTTATTTATTTATTTTTGGGTTTGCAAAACAAAGGGAAATGGAGAAAAAGGTGAAGATAGTAACAAAAGGGAGTGCATCCTCCCAGCAGTCCCTGTCAGCCTTTTGTGAGCAGGAAGAGAATGGATGGCTGATGGCTTGGAAAGGCACAGGCCCAGACTTTGCATCAACATGCCCCTGTACAGAAAAGTCTGAACAGACCATCAAAGTAATCAGTTACTACAAAATGTGCCATGCACTACCTTCTCTTCTGCATGCTCAGGCTTCCTCTTTCCATCTTCTAAAGTACTGAAGGCCTGTAAGTGGGGATTGCAGACAGTGTGTGAAGTAATTTCGATTGCTGAAAAAAGATACAGTTAACAGATGCTTTTAAAGTACATTCATCCTAACCTGGATGCCTCAGAGCCATCTTTGCTCTAGCATTGCACTTAAGAGGTTTCTCATCCTGAAACCTGGGAGACTAAAGAGACTGTAGAGAAGCCTGATGCATCCTGATAACAAATTGGATCAAATTGTCTGGGTACTCCGTGCCTGGGGCAGGTGCTGCAGTGAAACTGGAAAACAATTGGAAAAACCTGACTCCCCTCCCGGTGATACCTGCATGATACTGGGCTGTGAGGAGGAGGAAAGGGAGGCATCTCCTCTAGAGATCATCCTTTGCTGACATTTCTTCATTTTAATGAAGTTCAACAACTAACTGAGTTATTCTAGCTTTCCTGGGAAAGTTTCACTAGCACCAATTTTGCTTCCTACCTTGGATCTTAATTAGCTGAGCGGGTTCTTATATTTGCCTGCATTTTTTAGTGCCTGAAGTTCAGCACTCAACAAATACAGAAGTGATTTGTTTTTCAAACCTCTTAAGGACACCAGCTTACTCCTCTCTCTGCTTAGACACAAGGAGGGGAGATGGAGAGCCTCTGCTATTTTATTAACACATTTATACCTCTCTCAAGATCAAGGCTGCTTTGTGCTTAGCGCTGTGGACCCATAACTGTAGAGACTGCTCCTGTAAGATGGGAAATGAGAAGCCAAGAGCAGCAAAGGTGAACCTAAAGACTGACACCAAAGATGGGTTGGAAAGGTGACTCCAGAGGCACAAACTGGTTTTTAAGTCCCCAGAAAGCACTTTCTCCTACTTACAGCAAAGCACAGAAGGCTTATCCTGCCCTGGTGGGAGAGAGGAAGAGAATTTGTATTTCATATTATTGTGGTTTTTTGCATAGTTAGATGTAAAATTCCCTTTCCCTGTTTTTCCACCATGATGTAGATTTTTCCAAAATGTTCTCATCAGTTCCTTCAGTGAGTATCAAGTAAATTACTAGATTTTTTGTTCACAGAGGAGAAAAATCGTGACTATCCCAAATGCCAAATGAGAACAGGGCACCTCTGGGGGACAGCTGTTAAGAGTAGCTGTTCTAGATTAGTGACAAATACAAAATGGGAATATTTGGGGCTAATTCATGGAATCAGAGGGGAAGTAAATTACTGCTCTGTACCTGGACCTTCTCTGCATCTATCCAATCTCAAATTGGCAGTATGAGTTTTTGCATTTACGTTCAAAAGAATTCAGTGCAAAGCAGTGTAAGTTTCACAGCTATTGAGAGAACTCTTTTCCTCTACACTAGAATTAAGACCAATTTACACTCCATCTGTCACTTAGAGTACCTATATTTCCTTTTTTTCTTAATTCCCTTAAATCCTAATCCAGTCTCCTATTCATGTAGTTCAGGACACTGCTTTCTGTTCCTGACCTCCATTCTATAGATCACGCTAATCCTATCTATAAATTAGTTCATTTACTGAACATCAAGCACAAAACAAACAGTGTGATGGCATCTTTACCAGGCTATAATCCTGAATCAATACCATTTTGTTCTTCTGTCTGAATCAGTGATGATCTGTACCACATTTAAAGTGCTAATGGCCCAACTGTTAAGTGTTTTAAAGATGAGATCTTAATGTGGGTTTGGAGCAGCTTTCTGCTTGGATATGTGATATCATCAATATTCCAAGAGCCCAGTCATTGAAGTACAGAGATTTTTCAAGACATCCTGAAAGTCTGAAAGTCTTCATTGTTTGGAAGCTGAACTTTTCAGTCTTTTTTAATAAAGGCTTAAGAGGGAAACGTGCCTATGAAAAGCTTGAAACAAATCTTTGATAACTAGAGCTGGGTATAATGTTAGAGGTCAATGTCTTTGTTTGCTCAAAAAGTAATTTGAGGCCATAGGAAGCTTTTCACAAATTTGTTTTGACTCCCTCAAATGGCTAATCTGGAAACAAGGGCAAATAAGAAAGATAACATCCCATTTTGGCATTTTAGAAATGAAGACTCTCTCAAAAGAAAACAGGGTTTTCTATTATCCAAATTGTATTTGTCTTAAGCTCAAGGATTCCCATAGATAAAAAGAATTTTTCTGCCTAATTGAAAACAAAACTTTTCAGCTGAGACTTAGAGAAATACTCCTTTCTTTTTATTTTCTCATGGAATGACAAAGAGGGAGGAGAAAATACACATAATCCACATTTGGCCTGGATGAATGCTAAACATTTGTATTACCCCCTTGCTAGACCTGGGAAAGCAACAAGAAAAGCTCTGCAGCTTTGCAGAAAGACACAATGCCTAAAGGATATCCCACTCCCCCACAATGAATTTTGAAGCATGAGGCTGCATTTTTTCCTACTTTATCGCTTCACAAGCACACTAGAAACAAGCTTGAAAAATCAATCAGACACCAAGGACAGAATTGTTTGCCAAGATGCACATGCTTCATTCTTAGGGACAAGGCCTCAGCATTAGCAATTCTGGCTGGGTGGGACTTGTACCCAGAAGGAATGTGGCAGAGAAATCTCTTCCCATTTGTTAAGACACTTACTTAACTCCACTTGACAGGAGTGTGAGGACAGAGCTAGCAGCCTTGAGCCACTTGTTAGTCAAAGCCAGTCCAGAATACAGTGTTATGACTATCAGCAGAAGCAGCAGACAAGTGGCAAGTCCTGGAGGCAGCACAGCAGCCCAGCCAAACCATTCCCAGGGTGGCTGCTTTTCAGGCATTTTCTGAGGAGGAAAATTACAAAGTGGGGGGAAGATATTTTTGTACACGTGAAGTGTTTCCTTCTGCTGCCCTTTCTAGTCTTGCTCTGTACCAAAATGAGGAGTTCCCTTTTACAAGGTCCTGTGATGAGTTGTGCAAAATTATAACCCATGCCAACTTGCTTGCAGTCTCCTGCATTACCCACAACTATTAGTCTTTGATACCAAATTGTAAGGTCTCCTTTACTGCTTCTTCTACTAGTACTACTACTACTGCTAGTAAAAATAACAAAAATAAATAAAGAATATCAGTGTTCTTCATCACAACTAGTTACCAACATCTCCCTGCTAATTTTAAGGAGTGTCAGAGAAGAAAAAGGTGAAAAGGAAAATATCAGCCACCAGCATCCTTTCAGAGCCCCTCAGAACTTTCAGAGTTCTTCTTGGGTCTGACCAAAGTGGAACAAACCTGACAGTCTTCTGGCTTCCTCTCCCTTCCCCTTCAGTCTCAGAAATACCTCCCTGATACCAGAGCTACCCTAGAAACAGGTCTCCTGGATATTTGGAGATGCTCTTTGGATTTTCCCTCTCAAAAAGGTTCTCACATTGGAGGCAGAGATGTGGGAAGCAACGCAAAGGGCTCCAACTCCATTCAGCCATTATCCACCCTGATTAATTTTATAGCTAATGACTCTCCAGACATGGTGATATATGGGGGCTTTGTCGGTGACAAAAAAAATTGAACTTTTACTAATTAAGTAGAACATCTTCATAGGGTGAAAGGTTTTGCTAACGAAAGTAACTCACAAAGAATTATGTTGGCTAGGGACTGCTGCTGAGATCAGACAGAGAAGGGAGGGAGAGAGATGCATAAAACATTCACTACAGCTACCAGTCCAAGATTTCACACCCAGGCTGTCTGCATAGAGACTGCACACTGCCACACTTCCTGGGCTGCAGTCCACCTTCACCTCTGAAGAAAACAGCTGACACTCTATGCCTGCACCTCCTGGCTGCATGATGAGAATTGTTTAACAAAGTAGCCTTGGCCCAGTATCAGGAATTATTTTTTATGTATTATCCTCCATGCAAAGACATAAAGGATAGCATGAGGTATAGAGTGGTGCAAGGATGTGAGTTTCTGGCTTCTCTTCCTATGGTTGTCACCAAGATACTACACTACCTCCTCTCCTATAGAAGACACCACCACCAAATATATATATAGATATCTAATATAGATCTATCTAATATATAGACAGATAGATATCTATATTAGATTTGAATAAACTCTACATCCTAATATATCTAGATTTTGTTGTGGTAAGTAAAAATAAAACTCATGAAATCACCACAAAGAGGACTTAACAGCTGACTAAACAGAAGTAATCCACCTTGGTACAAAGAAGCAGCAGAAGCAGCATCCTGGGGTGGGACAAGAGATGTAAAAGATGGTGGAGTCATGCAGGTCCACAATTGCCCCACCATATATTGAGAGTAGAGAACAATCACCACAGGTTACACCAGTGGGAGGGATATGGGTCATTTACTGATCTTGTGTGTCCATAGCAGAGCAGGGACTCTAGTCTCTGAAGATCTGAAGTATGAGATGTGAGCTCCACTGAGCCTCACTGAACTACAACCCTGTTGCAACACCCATGGGGACCCCAATCAAAGTGACGTGTCCCAGCCAGGCCATGGAGGAGGAGAACTTTGCTGTGCTTTTATAGAAAGGGTTAGTGAAGGGTAAAACAGCAAAATGCCCGAGTCTTTTTTCCCTAGTAAGCTCTGGAAAGGGGAGTTTGGAATGAATCAATGATGATTTATACCTGATGACGATATACCCCCGTGTTCTGCAGACACCTCTTTCCCTTCCTCTCTCCTTTCCAACCAACTTCTCTCTTGTTGCAACACTCATTACTTTGTAATTCTATTGTCGCCCTTTCACAGAGAGATTTGTGGTGTTTTAACCAAGAAGCCTACATTAAAATATTGAAATATGTCATTAAATATTAATTTTATTCAGCTACTTGTAAAGGCAGAATGAAATTGGTGAAAACCTGTCAGATAGGAGCATAATATTCACATTTTTTGAAGAGGCTGTTTATGGTTATGTTGCCTGAGGGACGTGTAAAGACAAGATCACAGAGGCCATGGTGTTAGCTCTTCCTCCATGCACTCTGTTTCCCTCTCCTGTGGCCTTTTTCTATTCTAGGATTCAGCTTGCTGTGCTCATTTCTCCTTCCTCCCTCTCCAGTGTAAATCAGGTTCATTTTGTTTGGGTCAGTCAATAAGGCAGCCAAAGACACAGATTCTCAGCAGGAAGGAAATATGGGGGTTGACCCCCACCTGTGTGCTCTGAACAGCTCTCCTGTGACAGTCCCTGCTTCTCCTCTTGTGTGTGCTGATGGAAACCAAGAGCAGCTCCACCAGAAACACTGGGGCTGTGTCAAGCTCAGGGTTTACATTTACAGCTTCTGAACAGGCTGCTCATTCCTTTTCCATCTGCACATGGAGGAAACATGGAGATAGGGGAAGATTAATTACCTTCATATGTAGCAGGCAGAAATTCATCATTAGTCAACACTTACTATACAGGATGAAATGACCAAGGGATCTGTAACAATGCCAAGTGCTGGAATCTTGAATGATGTCAAGTGCAAGCCAAGAGGCTGCTGTGACTGAGGCTGGGTGCATCCTCATAAAATCCCCCCCTTGGCTTGGCTTTAAGATTTTCCCTGTAATTCCGAATTCTTATAACCAGGATAACCCCTATATCTTTCAGACCCTCTGCATTAGAAGGCTGAGGACTGCAGTCCAATTCCCACTCTTTAGCCCAACAATGAATCTTTGAAAATCTGCATGTGATTCCTCGGTGCATTCAGCAGAGACCGACATAGCATGCTGTGAGCCCTGCCAACTGAAGAGTCAAATTTCCACCTTCAAGGAGATGTCTCCAGTTGTAGAACTTAGAAAAAATATTTTGCTGGGTTTCTCTGCTTCTCATGAACATGCTCTCTCTCATTTCAGTCTCAAGCACTTATTTTCTAGGGTGCTTAACTATCTACTTGCAGCAACCCACTCTCCTCTGTGCTCACACACACATGTGCATTCCTGGACATGCTGGATTGCTGTCATCTGACTTTACAAAGCTTCTCCTTCTCATCTGCAGGTGAGAGATAGCACCAAGGGAGCCAAATGATCATGGCAACAAAACTAAAATAACTCAACAGTTTGTGAAGCAGCTGGTGAGCACAAAAAGCAACCCAAAATCCGCTGGAGCTTGTTCTGCATGAGTTGACTGGGCAGCCTGGCTTGTGGGTTAAAGACAGGTACGGCCAGAGCCCCTGCTTGGTTCACCTGTCCCAACGCATGAAGGTCAGGGGAATTTTCTGGGTAAGGAACTGAAACACAGAATAGTAGCACCTGTACCAGACACTTTGTGTTTAACATCACAAAATTCGGGGTGAGAAGAGCTGTTCATGGAGAAAGGGAGAAAGCCTCACATGGAGGATGATATTACAGGGTCTGTTGCAGATTTAACCTGCAGATTCTGAATATTACATCTTTTTTTCTGCATTACTTGGTTAAATTACATCCTTCCTCTCAAGAAAATATCAAATGATGCTTATGTATGTTAAGTGTTGATCAGATAAGAAACTAAATGAGAAGAAAAAGTAGTGAACCCCCAAATTATTCCAGCTGCAGGAGATTTAAAAGGATCCACTCTTATGGAAGGTGTGAGGTTTTTTTGATCAGCCCTTGGTGCTGCCTGGACAGGGACCCTCACCAACAGAAAGCTTGTCCATGGCAAACATTCAGAGAACCAGTAGCACCAAAGCAAGGGCTATTCTGCAGTTTGGGTTGTGGGAAGAGCACAGAGATGGGAATAGTTGGATTTTCCACCCCATTATATCAAGTGCCTTTTTCTGTCTCCATCATTCCCTAAAAGTGCTTATAATATGTAATTTGCTTTTAGTAATCATCATCTCCCAGTGATTTTTTTTCATTGAATCCCCACTCAGGTATGACATATTTTTGGTGTGCAGAAATTAAATACTTCACCCCCAACTCCACAGTCATTTCTTTCAAAAAAACATAGAACCTTCCTTCCTACCTTCTTTCCTTGTAATTTTTTTTTCAGTGCTCTGTTTTTTGACAAAACAAATAAGCCTGGAAACCACAATAACAAGCTGTCACTCCCTATGACATTTTGTAATAATAATTAAATGAATTGTTCTGAGCTGCTCAGAGCTTTGATGCATTTCAGGTGCTTTTTCCCTTGCCTGTCTGGGAAATGGGGAAAATTACGCCAGGTGTTGGCCCAGGTACAAGGGAAAAGAAAAAGGAAGAGAGATACAAATCAGATCCACATTACATGACTCAGCATCTCATGTCAAAATTTGGCCCATATCAAAAGGAACACAAAAGGCTGATTACAATGAGCAATAATCCAAAAATATGCTGTCAAGAGGAGAGCACGGTGGATTTCAGAGCAGGGCATGACAATTAGAGCTGTGTAAGATAGTCACAGGGACAAAAATAGATCCAATTCCAAGTGGAAGGTGCCTTTGAAATTTAGGATTTGCATTTTCTTTTCCTGTGCGTGTGTGCATCCTTTCAACTCAAAAATAGCAACCTGGTTAAATGGAATAGGCAAAGTGTGAGGCTAAAAATAAATATTACTTCATTTTAACAATAATGTATTTAAACCTGGATGAAGCCCAGGAATATTGCTTATGCAAGATTTAACACAAAGGGTTGTACTTTGTTTTGCTTTCCTAATTTTAATTGCTGTAAGAGAAAAATTGTTGCTACTTTCCTTTAGCAGTCCAAGAAAAGACTTTAAGCGGATGCTCAATGATATCAGGAAGCTGTGTGCGTGTTATGGTGTAGTCAAATGGTCTCCATTTTTTACAGGCAGTTGAGTACCTGGTGAGATTCTCAGATACACTTCAGAGCCTATCAGCCATGCACATACTTCTTTGCATTCTCTTTCTCCATGGGCATGGTAGAATTTCCTCAACTCCCATGATAAAGCCAGCCAATTGCTTAGACAGTGTATGATGAAAATCAGACATTTAAAGACAGGAATATCCACCAGCTTTGAAGGAGCTTGATTTTTAAAATTAATAAATAAATAAATACATATTTCTCCACCCATGACAATTGGGCCTTTTGACTCTGTCCTACTGGTACCCATACAGGGAAGGACATGGGCATTTCTTGGAACAGGTTGTCTGTCTAAAGCAATTCAAAGACCTTATTTGCAATTCTCATTTTTAATATTTCAGTTTGAGTTTTCAAGATGTTTCCTGCAGCTGCTTTCATGACTCTTTCTGCCCTGTGCTGAGTACTGAGCTCTTTTGAAGCTACTACCCTTTGCTGTGCTGTGACAGCCCCACAGGTTCAATACATTAATCAGTCCTCTCCACTTGCTCTATAAGGATAGAGAATTTTCTTCCCAGCATCACTTAGGAAGCATGTGGGCACTGATACCATAATTCATGCTTGTAGTGCTTTGCCTGGATCCCTTTTTCACCCCTCTAGCTCTTTGCAGAAAGCTTCTGCCTTGGGTAAAAATGCCTTCATGCTTCTCCTGCGTTTATTCTGTTACTTGCCTCTAACAACATTTTCCAAGGTACTTTAGGTGGCTAATACACCATTGGGACAGACAGTTGATGCTTGAAATTCTAATATTTTCCACATTTTGTAAAACAGGCTGCTCCTATACAAGACACTCCTCTTGCAACTTTTCCTCTTCCTCAAACTTCTGTGCCAGACTTCCAGAGGTATCTTGATACCATAATTCATGCTATAATGTATGTTTCTCCTGGTTCCTTTTTGCTATGTAGAGGGTGAAATAGTAGAACTTGTTCATAAGCAGAAAGCTTAGTTATATCTTGTTCCTGGACTCTGGCTGTGTATTGAATCATGACCACAATTTGATACAAAAGTCCTTAAAACAAATCCCAGGACAACATTAAGGAATATGACATGGGCAAACCTCGATACTGACAACATTCATTGGTTTACCAGCCTTCTGGTAAAAAAGAAGAGAACTGGAGCCCACACTTTCCATCACATTTCACTGAAAAAAAGAAAATCCTGCTTTAACCAGAGTTTTGATTTTATTTCATCTCTTGGAATACGTGGGGAGGCTGAGACTGATGCTAATGAACAGCTCTGCTCTCTCCCCACTCTTCTTTGGCTCCTTCACACTCTGATATTTGTTTGGAGAAAAGAGGTCATTCTGTGGTGTTTTGGAACAAGGCAGCTAGTGCATTTCATAGCTAAAAGAAACTATGGCCAGAGCCACTACCAGTGATGGATTTTTGCAGAGACTGAAGGTCAATACCAAAAATTTGGCCACATACACCAAGATCAGCCTGTGAAAGCTCACTGTGCTAAACAAACTTGACCTGAGGGGCCTGTGTAACAATTGCCTTTCTAAAATAACTGTTTTCAGGCCAATGACAATGCTGCCAAACTCAAAAGCATGCCCAGCTCATTGCAACTCTGCCTGCTCTGCCAGCAGGATTAACACCCTGAGAGCTGTTGACAGGGATTAGATAGGAGAGAGAAAGAGCTGAGCAGAGACCTTGAAAGCATCACTAACCAGCCCACAGCGGTCTTTTGCCCTCACTTGCTTCACATATTTCTCCTCCCCATGTTCCTGGTGTTGTGAAAAAGTCTCAAAAGCCAAGAGCTGACCACTCTGAAGCAGACAACAGTAAAAACTCCTCAACTACCTCCCACAAGGATTCTTGAATTTAACTGCCTAAAAGATTGGATTTCTCACCTATTGCCTTAGAAATGCTGAAGATAAGCTGAAGTCCATCTCATTCACAACTTAAAAAACAGCTGGAGAGATGCTTTGGGCAGTGTTTCTCCTAAGGGCACAGAAATCTCAAGACAAATACTCTTTGTTGAGAATCACCAATGACAACTTCTATCAGATACTTCTTATCTGAGAGGTCACTGACCACTACACCACAGAAATCTTCTTGCCTCTCCACATTACACCAACAGACACATTAGTAATTTTATTTAACACTTTTGTTTTTCATCTCTTTTGGGTGACAAATTGATGAGACATACAGAGGAAGGGTATGGTGGTTAGAACTCAAATCTGAGACATGAAAAATGTCAGCGGCTATTTTTACCTCTGCCTCAGACAAAACACATGCCTTGAAGTGGTCATTCACACTTATTTTTTCCCCCCCTTCAGCCATGTTCGTAGCACTTTGGAAATGCTTAGGTAAAAAGGTGAATTGTCATTACTTTCTACACTTATCCCTGGGAAACTGGGCCACTTAGACCTCAGGAAGTTTAGCTTTTCAATTTCTATTCCTATGTAACCCCCTAGAAGTTCTGAATATCAAGAAGCACAGATAAGCCAACAGGTTCCTCTATCTTTAATTGTCCTTACTAAGAAACTGTCCAAGATGGCTTCCAATACCTCAAACATCAGACTCTTTGTAAGCCAAGAGGTGGTGGGAAGTCCCAATATCTTTGCATATTCTACTAGTGTGATGGGAATTGTGGACCACTTTGAAAGCATGAAAGATATCCATTGATACAGTGAATGATGGAACCAGAATTTATCTGAGTTAACCTTGAATTTAATTATCTAGGAGAATAAACCCAACAGTAAAGCTATCCTTCTTTCCATTTCCCTTCTAAAAGGCATGCAAACTTGACAAAATTGCAAATAAAATAAATTAAAAACAACAATAACAAACAAAAACCACTCACTACTACCACAACCCTCTACTGCAAAAGCCAGCCTTGAAAGTTTGTTGCAATGTCAGCAGGAAAAGCAATATCAGCCTCTGAAAAATTAATATGATGCTCACTTGCTGTCTAGTTCCTCCTCTGCTTGTCAATAATTCTGTTCATTCTACGAATATTAAACCTGTTTGCCAGAGCCTTTAATGTGACAAGAAGCTGATGCCTGAAAGCACGATTACTTTCAACTATACATCATATTTAATTTATTACATAACCTGGTGATATTGCTTTTATTGATGAACTGTACAGTGTAAAATGATTATTTGTTGAAGATTTCACTGTAGTAAAGGAAAAAAAAGAAGAAGAAAAATCTTTACTGCTCCAAAAAAAGCTACTAGTAAACATTATCCTGAAAAGATTCGGGAACAACAGTCACTATTATTACCTGATTTTTGGCCTCACACATTCTTTGCCCTGCAGAACAGATCCACCTTCCTCCACTTCATTCAGTTCCACTTACAGAGACAAGAAAGGACAGCAGAATAGAATGGTGGGATCCCATCCTGATGGGATAATACAGAATGCTTCCATGCTCTTTGTCATTAAATCAAGGTGGGTAGTTTGGGCAGGACAGTCTCAGCCCCACATCTAAGCTTAAGCTCCATCTTTTCTTTTGTATTATTGTCATGTGACAAGAGCTTATTGGTGTTAGTAAATTATTCATACTGAGAACCTTTTGAACCAGCAATGATGCAAATGCTTTACAGTGTTGCACATGGGCAAAATAAAGGCAAGAATCCTGCCTTGAAAGAACATATACCCTGTCTGGAAAAGGCAGGAAAAAAGGGGAGTTTGTTTTATGTGTATGAGAAGCCAAGTACCCAAGATGTGTTGGAATTAGTGCATACATTGCAATTCAGCTTCAGTAAAGGTAGCTTCCAAGTTGTCCACTGGAATGGCCTGTATTTGCATGGACTCCAGTATCTTAGTGACATCAAAGCCAGTATATTAGATGACTACTATGAATGCTGATGGCTATGTCATTGATTAATCTCCTCTATCTGTCTCCCATTTTAAGCTTTCAATTCAGAGGTATGAATTATAAGTCTGAAAAACAGAGTCTTACTTGGACAAATCAATGCTGAGAGGCTGTAGTCCTTTTGGCATTTCAGGGGACAGGACACTGACCTGTAGCTCTGAAAAGTCACCTAGACCTTTCATTGAATCTCTATAGATCTCAGTTTCCTAATTCTAGACACACAGACAGTGACTGTGAATATCCTTTACTAAACTGATCACAGAAGGAGACTGCACAGTAGCCAAGATGTTCCCAGTGAGTGTCCCAATATAGTATTTAGGTCCTAATGTCATCCTCTTCCAGACATATAAGGTTTGAAATTGTTACATTGGCAGGGAGGAGGGTGAAATTAATTTTTTAAGAAAATTAGGAAAAAATCAAAACACAAAGCAAATGCATTACTCAGTACCAAGTTTTAGAAATGAATTATCTGCTGATTCCTGAAACCATGATACCAGCTGGAGCTTTATTTGTGGTTACATTCAGGTAATAATACAGCATTTTGAACAGAAGAAATTTTGAAGTCTGCAATCTAAATAGAGATGTCCCTCCTGATTAAAAGGTGCATTTTCAGAACATAATGGGAGAAATGCAGTCTCCAAAGAATTCTTGGAATAGTTTGATATTGAAACAGATGTAATGAAGAATTCAACCTGCTGCTGAGAGACATTTCTCCTGCTAATTGGTTATAAACAATATTAATGATGGCATGAATGTGTGAAACAAGAATTAAGAAAGCCTGTTTTTGGAAGTATTTCTGCCTCATGACTAATGGCAAATAGCAACTGAAGACCTTGTGTTGGGGCCTAAAATAGTTCTTTCCCTGTAGACTTTTGATTTTCTGAAATTCTTGGAATTGTTCACCAGGAGCTCCACAGAGCCTCTTGATTCCATCCAGCTATCTGACTCCAAGAAAACAAAAGAAAAAAATGAGATCACTTTCTTTGCTTATGTACTCATCCCCGATTTGAACCATCCCAACTGAACTCTCAAGTAATTAAAAGGAAAATAGATGTGGGAGTCATGTTTTTTTTTCTTGGTTTTGTTTTTAAAACTCCCCCTCGTCTCTGAGGAATTTAGCAAAGTTCTCTTCTCAATTACTTTTTTCACTTTTTGCTCTGATTACTTGCTCTGTGCCTGGGATGTAGCACTGACCTCCAGCAGCAGAACTTCTCCTTTGTTACCAGCACTGTCCCAAAACACTATGCAACTCATTGAAAATCCATTAATTCTCTGTCTTCACCCTATCAGATTAAAATTTCTCTTCAAATAACATTTCAAATGCCAGTTATTTTGCCTTAATATCTTTCTTCCATAACATTTCTCACAGCTTCACACATACACTCTACTCCCTTGGGTAATTCCCTTTTCTATGTGTATTGTTGATACTCTAAGAACCCTCTTTTTGCTGATTTTCTCTCCTGCATCTTGCTCTCTCCTACCTTATCCCCTTTTCCTCTCACTCTTATTCTTTCTTTTATATTATTAGAGGTAGCATGTCTTTTCTACATTACCCAAAATCCCAAATTACAGTCTAAATAGAGACCTGCAGTTACCAGAAGCTTCATGCTTGCCCAGGCTGCCAAACTTATTCAGCTATACATTTGGCAAAATAGCATCCCCTGAATTTGTAACCCTGGAAGATCCACCCAAGAGATTTCCCTACCAACAAACCAAAATATACCAATTTTCACTGGACTGACTTCATATCCCTCAAGGCCAGACTTCAGCTTCAGGGAATGGGGAGTGTGTGAGGTGTTTCACATCCCACCAACCTCACAGATGGGCCTGGGCTATGACACCATAGCCTCTGTCACAAGGCTTTTGTGGGTGGTAGCTCATTTTTATTTCCACCACTGAGTTCCAGAAGTTAAGGATGCAGCATGGACGTTATGACTCAGTACATCCTCCCCTTGGCTCAGCCAACACCTTCCAGATTTGGAACAGCAAAGCTTGGATGTAAGTTCAGTGTTCATACACACAGGCTTGTGTAGGAGAGAGGCAAAGAGAAATGACAAGTACTTGATGCTGTTAGAAACTCTCTCCTGATGTCACTGAAGCCCTTCCAGCCTCTGCCCAGAGTTAGAAATTATCCTGGGCTGAGTGAAGTTTGTTATAGTTCCTCTCTTCTGTGTTAACACTTGTCAAAGTGCTTATCTTAACTTCCCTACTTCCTTAATCCTCCTCCTCTCTCCTGCTGCATGACTGGCAGAGATCTGTATCTGCTCTGGCTGGGGATGCATGAGGCTGGGGCAGTGCTGATAGACAGTCAGGCTTCATCCCAGGGTAAGAAAATAAAGCAGAAGTCAAGGAGAGGAAGCAGTGTGGGCAGTAGGTTTCTCTACAGAGGAAATGGTGATAACCCATAATAACCACTTCCCACACAGGCAATAAGTATGTTTACTCAGGAAAAGAGAGCAGAAATGGGAAGTGCAATCACAGGGGTGACAGAATGTAAAGGCTGTACCTGGGTGAGTCTGCTACCTTCTTGTAGTTTCCATCCCCAGCAGGGAGCTGGACAACACAACTGGCCTCATGTGCTGGTTTGGGCCCAAGACCCCTCCCCAGCGACAGACGGCCCCCCCTCCTCTCTCTGAAGAGAGGAGAGGAAGGAATGAGGAGATTTGTGAGTTTAGAAGAATTCCAAACTACTTTAATAGATAATGAAATAATAGATAAAATTAAAAGGAAAAGATAAAAAGGTATACAATATTTACAAAACCGTATCAAGCTCCCGG